>JADWQK010002108.1:0-277228 GCA_017933935.1 Sesamia nonagrioides
TATTTGTATATCGTTCCTGTGATTCTCGCTTCGTATCCAACGAGTTTTTAAGTGGAATTGCTGGGGGGAGGCCTTTACCCACCAGTGGACTGCTGAAATGATGATGTTCTGATAAATTAATAATATCTTCTCTCTATCTTTTAATAATAATGAATAAAGTCTAATAAATTATTTAATAATTTAATTATCTATCTGTTAGGTAAGAGTCGACTGATCGAGTGTATTGCGTTGACGAAGAGTTTAGAAACTGCAGTATTTCTTTTATTATCAAACACACACAAGGGTTTCATCATCATCAACAACCTTTTTTTTATCGTCTCACTGCTGGGCACAGGTCACCTCTCATACAGAGAAGAATTGAGCGTAATCACCAAGCTTGCTCAATGCGGGTTGGCTATTTCAGACTAATAAAGTCGAGGTTTCCTCAAGATGTTTTTCCTTCACCTTCAGTCATTGGTGTCCAAGATATACTTAGAAAGGACATATACCTTTAGAAAAGTTACATTGGTACTTGACTGACCTGGAATCGAACCCGCGCTCTCATACTTGAGACACACAAGGGTTTAATTGGAATTAAACAATACGTTCGTAGAACTTCCATCCCTAACGAGCGTTGGAGTTCTGAAGTCATTAGCCCTTCCTGACTCAAATAAAACAAGACCCACAATTATTAATGATTCAAATACCATTATGACATCAAAGAAGTTCCTAGTACTGCTACATGCGATCCCCATGCGTAGCAGCGATTCTAATTTTGTTGTTTGTACCACTTTCATCTTAAACTCAGTTTATAATAATCGCTGAGAAATGTCTGCCATTAATCATCATCAATTTCGCTCAGCAGTCGGTTCTGGCGTTAATTTTACAGCTGTATGCTCGAAATTACATTTAAATATTGGAGTTACGTTTATTTTTATTGTGTGTGGGTGTTGAGTGTTTTCAGAGGTAATAGAAGTATTATGTTTTGCAAGGTACTTACTTGAAATGTTTCTATAACGTTCTTTATTGTGGTTTCTTAAAGGTCGAATCGTTTTTGAATTGCAAATCCATACTAATATTATAAATGCGAAAGTAACTCTGTCTGTCTGTCTGTCTGTCTGTCTGTCTGTTACGCTTTCCCGCCTAAACCCCTCAACCGATTTTGATGAAATTTGGCACAGACAATCTTTAGACCCTGAGAAAGAACATAGGCTACCTTTTATCCCGGAAAATTTGATGTTCCCGAGGGAAATTAAAAAAGCGCGATATAACCGACCTCCACGCAGGCGAAGCCGCGGGCAGAAAGCTAGTTACTTATACTTACAAGCTATGCCCCTGATGGATTTTCTTTTTCGGATTTTCCGTTCCAACTTCATCTCCTATTTAGTTTCTTCAAAAAGAAACCTTCCTTAGCGCTCACCTTTGTTATAACACGAAGTCCGATTCGGTGTCAGTTGTGATTGTTTGCTGCACCGGGTGACGTCTTTACGTCGGCACCGGCTGTCGCTGAAAACCAGCGCTGGACTCTGTCTTGCATAGGGTCGCAGCATAATGCTGAGCGATAGCTGTTTTGCGTGGATGTGACGCATGTCAACTATTATCACTCAATTGTTTTTGTACACTTTTACCTCATTATATACACTATGTATACATGTAATACCTAACAATTGACTCTGAACTAGCATAAACATTCCAACAGCTATTGAACATACACTATAAATGAATATTATTTACTACAAGGCCTGAACGGGGTGGAGTTTTTGATTAATATTATTGTTATAGTTGCAACTGTAATAAGCCCTCTCTATTAATTTTTATGTGTGCAGCAAACAGGAGATATTTATTATGTTTTAAATTATCATTAACTAGTGAAAGAATTGCGTTCATAATTCATATATATAAAAGAAACATACATAGAAATATATTTGAATATAAACTAGCTATGTCTCTCCTTCATATACAGTTTTTACGACTTGGTAAAACATCGAGATTTATTTAATAACATATGTATAATCTTCCTATATGATAATGAAAACCGCATGAGAAACCTTTTAAAAAGTTTTGAAGAACAACGCTGTTTACACTAAAAGCAACTTTAAATTTTAATATGTTAGATGATATATATAACGAGGTACGCTGGCTTTGGACGTGTAACAAATTAGCAATTGGGATAATAATTAACAAGTCGCGTACTATCTGGTTACGCGAAGTTAATTAAGCTTTTTGTGGTAATTACGGTCGGGTTGGTTATGTGGCGTACTGGCGTCGTTTGGGCTGACACAAATAAACATGTTTGCTCGTCCCCATTGCGTCCGCAACGCAAACTGTACACCAAATCCAGGGTTGCCACGGCTTTGATAGTTAGTACACCTTTATACTCCTTGTCTTGAAAAAATAAGCATTTCACCGTCTGTGTATTTATTTTTCTTTGAGAATTTTTAAGTTTCAGTAGGTATTTGTACAAAAGTCTCAGAGGCAGCTTCCGTGGCGTAGCGGTAGCGAACGCGGCCGCTGCGCAAGGAGGAGCGGGTTCGATCCCCGCGCAGTGCTAATATTTGTATGCATGAATATGAATACAGGTTGTATCTGACATCGTAAAGCAAATTTCGCGGATAGGCTGCACCGCATGCCACTAATAAAATTATGATAGTCATTTATGTCGTTAATGAACGGTTACAGAATTCACAGTGGTTAAAAAAGTGTCGGCTCTGCATTTGAACGTTGCAAGCGTGCCGCCGTGCGGGTTTGTAGAAATGACGTTGATCTCTGATGTAAACTCTATCAAATCAGCTGATAAACAGTTTTTCGAGTTATGTTTTCATTGCGCTTTTTTGTGTAATTAGCGAATTAATTAATTTTTTCTTTAAAATCTTATTGGGTTATAAAAGTACAGCAATGATGAACAGTCTAAAGTGAAAAAAACTTCATATAATTTTTTTTAAATCATGAAAAAGCCGACGAAAAATTCCACCACTGGGGGGTTCAGAATCATGTAGTGGATCCATGGTACTCGTTTGTGCGTCGATGTCAGATACACCCTGTATTTGCACTGGCCTGGACGTGCCTCGGAAAGCACATTAAGCCGTTGGTCCCGGTTGCCATACGAACATCTAATGGCAATCGTTACGGGTTGTTGGAGGCCTCAAAAGTCCAACTAAATTGGTCTAACTGCAATGCTTCGATGTCGCCTTCGGATTCATGCAAAATATCAAAGTTTAGCTAAACCAGCGGTTAAACTGGTAAAGCGGACTCCAGACTCCAAAGCTGAAAAAGCTTCGGATGCGACTGGGATTAACGCTGAGATGATGATGAGTATTTGTACAAAAGTATTTGCATATTTCCTTGCTAATGAAATATGCTAAACACTAAAACTTAAAAAAAAAACAGTTTATCTTTCTCTCTTAAAAATTTTCAAATTATTTTTCTTCTCTGACTTTCGAATACGTTTCTAGTGGATTTTTCACAATTTTTCCACGACTCTGTAATCTAGCGACGTCGGTGTTTTTATACAACATGTAAAGAAAATCCTGTCCGATCCGTGAAGGTATTGTTAGGTATCGATAACTGATTCTACTAATACTAATGCCCACAAAGACAGGCTAAACTTAAAAAAAAATCTCCTTAAAAAAATAAATATTATTTCGCAAAAAAAGGCAACTTAATACATGTGCGATAAGCAACCCCTTGCGCGGGCGGCGGCGGGGGGCAGGGCACGCGGCACCTGTGACGTGGTCGCGTCGCTATTCGCTTATAATAATACCGGTGTTGTCACTTTTTTAAAAATTACCAAATTTCGGGGAAATTGGAATTAATTCCAGGGAAAAAAGGATTATTTCAAAATTCATTATTATTGTTACTATGATGATTATGTAAAATTTTATATTAGGTATATTTGGTCAAGTGTTTACCTAACCTTTATTATCCTTTTCGGTCGGACAGGGTTTTCTTTACATATTGTATAATTATAATTAGTGCTTGGCTGCATTCCCGCCTAATGGTAAGCAGTGATGTAATCGTTGATGGAAAAGCGCGCTAGTTTAAAGAACCTATTTACTCAAAAAATCTGTAGTGAATAGGAAGGAAGACGGCAGTAGAGCGAGACGATGCAATGTTAAACCCAACACCACGACCAACGATGCTGCGCCAGAGAGAGATTAATCAGGAGACCCTCTATGACCAAACTCCCGACACAACAACATTTGGCGCATCGTACCCGGCACACATCGCAACACAACTGCTCAGACCCGTCTCCGCACGGCTTCACCAGACATCATGCCGGAACACGACGAATCGCTTGGCGGGAAGACTTTTTCTGGTGGGTGGTAACTACTGCCGGCAGCCGATGTTATGTCCTACCACCTAGTGATTTATCACGTTACAGCTAAAATGATGTTAAGTTCTATTGACATCAAAATGGGAGACACAAATACATAAAATAAAACAGGGTCAAATTAAATTACCTAGAGAAACTACGCATCAAATTAAATTACCTAGAGAAACTACGTAGACGTGAGGGTATCAATATTTAAACGTGATAAAACAAAAAAATATTTTAGTTAATTGTTTTCATGGGGTCATGGTCGCTAGATAATTTGGCTTAGCCGAACGATAAGTGTAGGATAAAGACTTTACTGCTTGTTGTGGTGCCAACCTTAGTTTAGGAACGTAAAATACAACACAGATATGTATCCGTGTTTTAATGGATAAACAGACTACTGACAACTGATTACCGCTGCATTATGTTGTTATCAAACTGAGAGGTTAACACATGTAGGTTACGAGTTACTTGTCCTATAATTAACTTGTTATTATTATTATCTTTTTGTATTGGAGTTAAACTTACACTTGAGCTATCTTTTATGCATTTCGGTGAGTAATTAGCACGCATTATGGAGTCTACTCTTGCACAGAACATAATAATTATTTTAGCCTGAAACGTTTAATTTAACGTCATACTTCTACCGTTTCAAAACAGTAATTTATGAAATATACTTAGTATAAATCAATTGTTCCATACACCAACAACATGCGGAATTACCTAACATTTGACAATAAACAGGCTCAAGCATGAAGCATTATTAATTCATAGCCATTTCATGCCGCCATGTTTATACAGCATTGTAATTTCCGGCAATACGGTGCGACGCATCTAGCTGTACATACATACAAACATCCACATGTCATACATCCCCATTGCTCTACATACACTTGCGAGCTATTCATTCCAAGATACAGACTTGATGGCCCCGATGGCTTTAATTAGTCTTTATAGACCCATACAATTTGTGGTAGCTTTGATCGTAGCGCCTCTTGAAATGTTCAGGCTTTTTTACGTGTGTAATTGTGTATCCAATGAACTTTTGTTTTTGTATATTGACAGCAATTAAGAGTGATATAATTTGAGAAGTGTCAGAGATGAAAGCACTTTCGTCGAGCTTCAATGCTATATTAGTGGCTATAACCAAAATTATTTATTTATATGGACTTTTTGCACAAAGGAACAAAGCCGGATTTAATGCCTTAGTCATTCTCTACCAGTCAACGATGGGTATTGGGTGGTGAAAAGATTAGATGGCAGGTGCTTTGGTTGATAAGAACAATTATAAAAAGTAAACAAATACATAAAAAGGTCATAATATACACATACATTGATATTTACAACACGAGGTCTTGAGATGACAACGCTATTCTGTTAGAAAATTACTGTGCAATTTCCGGTATAAATATAAAGAGCAGATTGTAAAACAATGAATCCAATCCACTATGGTAAAGAAGATATTAAAGATACTTTCTCTTACAATTTCAAGAAATGATATGATCCTTCAAGGAAATTTGTTGCAAAATAATATATTATAGGCTCTATTTTTTGGTTACGGCGCAGAGGACACTTTGAATGCTTGTTTTGAGACATACAGAGCAAGATAGAGGGTAAGCACACCTATTATTTCGAAAAAGCAGTAGTAGTGACATAGGTTTGGAAAAAACAACATTTAAGATAAATTCAGGCCAGAGACTTTACTCGGTGGTAGGCCATATCATCGGCTGCTGGCAGAAGTTACCACCCAGCAGACAAAGTCTTGCCGCCAAGCGATTCGTCGTTTTCCGGCATGATGTCTGGTGAAACCGTACGGAGGACGGGTCTGAGTGGGCGATGTGTGCCGGGTACGATACGCCAAATATTGTTGTGTCGGAAGTTTGGTCGTGGAGGATCTCCAGATCAATCTCCCTCTGGGTTAAACATTGCATCACCTCGCTGAACACCCGTCTTTCTTCCTATTCACTCAGTTTTTGAGTGAATGGGCTTATTAAACTAGCGCGCTTTACCATCATCCACTGCATCACTGCTTACCAACAGGCGGGATTGCGATCAAGCACTAAGTAGTTTATAATTATTTAAAAAAAGAGACACGCAGAAGAAGGCTCTAGTCCCATTGAATTTAACATAAGGTCGAATGAACAATAACCCTGTAGAGTATTTGATAAGCAAACCATGTTTACCGTTCGCCAGTTTGCTATTTACAACGTAAACTACTCTCACGTGAGTCTTGTTTGCTTCGGTTCGGAACTTCGAAAAAATAAAGATACGATGTTCACCGTATCTTTATTTTTGCCAGACGCTTGCTGTTTAGATAAGATTTATGTAGTGAATAATGAGACTCCATGTTTAATGTACCTATTGATTTTTATACATTGAAAGTAGTTTATAGCTCCCGTTTTAGATAAATAGGATAATTTAAGAATAGCTGCTGCTTTGAAATATTGTCGAACCACGGCTACGTATTCGGCATCACTCGTGCATTGCTCCAGTATAATATTATATACCTAATTATTATGAAAGACAGATCCTTTTCATCAGCACCAATTTGCCAAAACCTCGCAACCTCGAATTGATGCAAACCCACCAGTTACTTGCATATATTTACTTGAGTACATGCATATAGATTGACTGCTTCGTTGGTTTTATGGTAGCGAGCACTACATCTGACCATGGATGTAGCCCTGGGTTCAATTCCCAGGTCAGGCAAAGTACTAGTGGGTTTGGGTGTACTATGGTTAATTTCTCAACGCCAACTCGGAAGTCTGACTTTGTATGAAGGTTGATAGCAATACACTTGCAACCACGCGAGATAAAGTATGATTTCATGTAATTTGTCAATATCTCGCAACCAAACACGAATTGATGCAAACCCATCAGTTCTTGGTTATCGATTGGCGTCCGTGCACCGAGCTCAGACGGCCGGCACATAACTCAATTGGCAGGCAATCTGGTGGAGGCGCCGCTCCCCCTCTAATTACACCGCATCAACTGTAGAGGCAGATAAAAATGCGTTTTCAGCAGCTGTGGGTGAGTGAGTCGTCTAAATGAAACTGATGGACGCTGGTTTGTATACATATGTTGTGTTATGATTGTGATTAAATAGTAGGACGAGTACTGATTCAAGTTTATAGGCCTTTCTACAATTTGCAGAACACACTGCTCTTATTGGCCCATAGGTAATATTAATCTAATCACAGCGTAAATGAGAAAATTTTGCAGCTGAAAATTGTTTAAACTTTTTCTTTTTGCCATTGTTTTTCACTAAGGTGAAGAATATTGCATGCACCTTTTTATAACTCCTCATCATCATCATCAACCTTTTTTTTTTAATCGTCCCACTGCTGGGCACAGGTCTCTCCTCATACAGAGAAGGATTGAGCGTAATCACCACGCTTGCTCAATGCGGGTTGGCGATTTCAGACTTAAAGTCCAGGTTTCCTCAAGATGTTTTCCTTCACCTTCAGTCATTGGTGTCCAAGATATACTTAGAAAGTACATATAACTTTAGAAAAGTTACATTGGTACTTGCCTGACCTGGAATCGAAACCGCGCTCTCATACTTGAGAGATTGGTGTTTTAACCACTAGGCCACCACGACATTAAATTCACAATCCGCTCGCTCGTTTCTCAACTATTGGCCCATAGGTAATATTAATCTAATCACTGCGTAAATGAGAGAATTTTCCAGCTGAAAATTGTTTGAACTTTTTCTTTTTGCCATTGTTTTTCACTAAGGTGAAGAATATTGCATGTACCTACAGTCACAATATTATCATGTCCTTAAAATGTACCAATTACGTAAACGCTTATAACCTTATCGTGGACGGATATTTAAAAGCGTCTTCATGTATTTCCATATAAATATTTATTTTACTTTCCTGCGTTATCGTGATGACGTGACGTGAACGTTCATGATAACATCATCACGATAGAAATTATAAAAGCGCACAATGCGGTGGATTTCTTCATAATCTCGATGATATTTGCTGATTTAATTCTTTTATAGCTTCATTTCTGACCGACAGTCTTCTTGAAGTGAAAAGTGTACGTGGATCAATTTGAAATAAATGTTTTGAATGCAAATTCAAACCATTTATTTAGGAGTGATAAAAGAAAACTCTATGCTTCTATGGGAATTTAGCGGAGATGTTTAGTATCAAATAGTTTTTTTTTTTTTTTTTTTGGATATTTAAGACGTTGCCCCACACTAGGAATTACTCCTTTGTCGTGGGTACCGTTTACAAACATCTAAACCCACATACACAAACAGCTGCACTCTGAACAAATATCTAAAGGCCATATATAACTGTACTACCGTCTCGATGCCACTTTTAATTGTTTGTTGCACCGGGTGGCGTCTTTACGTCAGCGCCGGTTGTCACTGAAAACCAGCGCTGGGCTCTGTTTTGCATAGAGTCGCAGCATAATGTTGAGCGACAGCCGTTTTGCGTGGATGTGACGCATGTTTCCCTCAATTATGTCTTATTTTTAGTGTTTTTGTAAACTTTTGCATCATGTTTACTGCAAATAAACGTTTTTTCTTTCTTTCATATAAATATTTGTTCCGTACGGGAATCGATCCCGCGATACGCAATGCATCAGTCGATCGCTCAGCCACTGCACCGACCGTGAATAGGTATTATGAATCCGACGTATTGTATACTGTATTTTCTTAGCAACATAATCGATTTATAAAGCATAACTGCGTGTTTAATCAATAACACTTAGAATCACATTCACGGAAATTGTAAAACAAGTAAAACATCACGATTTGGGAATCAGCTTGAAATCAGACAAGTTTATGATAAATCTTATACAGAATAACTAGTTTTTACTCGCAGCTTTGCGTGGAGATTGAAATTTATCCCTCGGAAACGTACTGAAAGGCAGAAAAAATTTAATAACTGTGTGTTAATCGAAGTTATAATTTATATGAACTATCTGTGTATCATTTCATTCCAACCCTGCACCCTAATTTCTTAACACTTTATCACTATTAGTTGGAATCATTTTGAAGAGTATTGCTAGTCCATTGCTCCGTATATTCGAAAACAATGTAAAAAACGCAATGAATGTTGTTGTGTTATCTATAAAGGGTATCGACGCACAAACGAGTATCATGGATCCAGTACATGATTCTGAACCCCCCAGTGGTGGAATATTTCGTCGGCTTTTTCATGATTTAAAAAAATATATATGAAGTTTTTTTCACTTTAGACTGTTCATAATTGCTATACTTTTATAACCCAATAACATTTTAAAGTAAAAATTAATTCATTCGCTAATTACATAAAAAAGCGCAATGAAAACAAAACTCGAAAAACTATCTTATCAGCTGATTTAATAAAGTTCACATCAGGGATGAACGTCATACCTACAAACTCGCACGGCGGCACGCTTGCAACGTTCAAAAGCCGAGCCGACACTTTATTTTAAACACTGTGTATTCTGTAACCGTTCATTAACGACATAAATGACTATCATAATTTTATTAGTGGCATGCGGTCTAGCCTTTTCGCGAAGTTTGCGTTACGATGTCAGATACACCCTGTATCCATACTAATATTATAAATGCGAAAGTAACTCTGTCTGTCTGTCTGTCGGTCTGTCTGTCTTGTCTGTCTTGTCTGTCTGTCTGTCTGTCTGTCTGTCTGTCTATTACGCTTTCCCGCTTAAACCCCTCAACCGATTTTGATTAAATTTGGCACAGACAATCTTTAGACCCTGAGAAAGAACATAGGCTACCTTTTATCCCGGAAAAATTTGATGTTCCCGAGAGAAATCTTAAACGCGCGATATAACCGAACTCCACGCGGGCGAAGCCGCGGGCGGAAAGCTAGTATTATATAAATGAAACCCATTGTTACTGACAGTGTGTTACGCAATTAACCTGCTCTTAACAGCATAATAATAATGATTGAAATCCTATCGTGAATTCATACAATTCAAGTTAGTACATTTTGTTAGGTTATATTGTTACAAATGGACCTTATGTCGATGGCATAAGGTTCAATATCGCGTGACATGCAGTGAGTCACTTTAAGCCCTATTTTTCCAGATCTAGACATTTTCTAGGTATAATAATAAAACGCATTGCTAGACTTAGGACGGCCTATCGAATGGTACAGGTATCAACAGTTTTGTCAACAAAGTGTCGACATCGAAATTTCTAGAAACCCGTTTCCGGGAATTATCGTAGGTACTTACTTGGCCGGTGACCTCGAAGTTATGCAGTATTATTATTACGCCTAGAGGATTCTGGAATGTTCGATCAGCTGGCCTATATATAGGCGCCGCGACGCCGGCGGACAGTCAGTCTACACTCGACTAGCGATACGAAAACAGCGACAGTTAAGAAGCGATCTTCGAGAATACCTACTGCGACAATTATAACGAGAACTGTAAGTACTACGTGAAGAAACATCTGTAGCGTTATTGTGTGTTTACAACACGGACTTCGTGGACGTAAGAGAAGACTTCGGTACGACATCAGCTACGTTCTACTTGTCATTGCCTACAATCGACTGTACCTTCGTTGCCAATAAACTTCGTAACCCTTAACCGGCGTTTAAGTACCCCTAGCCCGTAACAATTGGTGTCAGAAGCGGCATGCCGGTCACGCCAAGGGAAGACGAAAGAGTACGCACGCGACGACAAGCAGCGATGGATTTGGCGCGTCAAGAGGAAGAATCGCTTGGTGTCCCTGCACCCGTAGAAGATGCGGCCGTCGTAACACCGACGAATGTGAGTGCGCCTAGTACCAGCACTATTCCCGGAAGCAGCGGATCCGATTTATCGGTGTTACTAGCTCACTTGACGGCGCAAATAAAGCTGAGTATAGCAGAATCCCAGGCGCAAATAAAAGGCATAGTAGCAGAATCACAGGCAAAATCCCAGGCAGAAATCCAGGCACAAATAGAAAAAACCCAGGCGCAGATTAAAAGTGTAGCAGAATCCCAGGCTCAAATAAAACAATCCCAGGCAGCAACCCAGTCACAAATAAAGGAATCCCAGCAACTGGTATTAGAATTAAACGAAAAATGGCAAAAACCAACGAAGAGGTCAACGAACTTAGAATAAAAACAGCTCAACAAGATGCCCGTCTGGACCAGCAAGATACGCGCATAGACAAACAAGATGCGCGTATGGACCAGCAAGATACGCGCATAGACAAACAAGATGCTCGTATAGAGAAACTAGACAATACCATACTGGAGTTTGGGAAACAAATAGAAAGAGTACAGAAAGGAAGTATCAAAGGTGTGATACCTGTACCCAGTGCTCTGCCGACGTTCCATGTACCTCATTTTGACGGAACAACGTCATGGGTGGCCTTCCGCCTTCAATTCGAAAAGGTCGCAAAAGGCAACAACTGGGACGACGATCAAGCTCTAACGGCCCTTATGCTTGCTTTGCGTGGTGATGCCGTACGAATCCTCGAGAATATTTCCGGCGATGGCAATACCCTAGCCTGTCTGTTAGAAGCGTTGGAGATTAGATATGGAGAGAAACACCTGGAACATGTCTACAGGGCTCAACTCCGCGAACGCACACAGAAGAGCAGCGAGGGCTTGCAACAATGGGCCACGGAAATAGAACGTATGGTTCGGAAGGCGTATGCATCAACACCGGGATTGATTGGCGCTACTACTCTGCGATTCTTTACTGATGGGATTCGAGATGCAGAAGTCAGGGCTGCTGTAGGTCTGGGTCACCATCAGACCCTGAAGGCAGCTTTGACGCATGCTCTGGAGGTGGAAGCAGTACGTCAAGATGGCCCACAACACGACCGTATTCGAGAAGTGACCGCACATATAAAAGCTCGACGAGGACCAACTTGCTATGAGTGCGGCGAAAAGGGGCACATTCGAATTGATTGTCCCAGGAAGGCCAAGGGAAGAAGAACTTCTTGGTCACGTGAAGAGGCCAGGGTGATGGAGTGGCGCAAGCGCGATGCGAAGGTCGAGCCCGAGCGCCCGTGCGAGCGAGTCGAGTGGCGTGAGCGGAGCGACCGGAGCGGGCACCGCGAGCGACCCGCTGAACGAGAGCGGGAACGCGTCAAGGACCTGGAGCGAGACCGAGACCGGGAACGCGAACGTCCCGGCAACCGAGAACACGAGCGCGAGCAGTCGCGCGGAAGGTCGTGGAGTGACGCAGACGCACGGCGGGACAAGGAAGTCGAGGACGAGGCGCGTAAGAAGCGCCTCGAGAAAAATGCAAGACAAAAGGATCGCCGTCGCCAGGTTACTTCAGGAAGTAAGGGCCGACATTGTGACAAACAGGAAAATACAGAGAACGTGCGTATTGTCCAGGTGAATGATTTGGATGAAGACTGGGATAATCAATCATTGGAAGACGCACAAAAGGAAGACAGTGACCTGAAGGCAGTAATCGAATGGAAGAACCATGGCCAGAGGCCCGCTTGGAGTGAAATATCAGCGCTTAGCCCAACAGTAAAAAGTTACTGGGCTCAATGGGACAGCCTGATAATTGATAATGGAGTTCTCAAGAGGAAATGGGAATCACCCAGTGGTCAGGAGGTCACCTTACAGATAGTTGTCCCCTGTGATAAGGTCGCGTCAGTGCTACGACAGGTGCACGACGGAGTATCCGGAGGACATCTAGGAGTAAAGAAAACCCTGGAGAAGGTGAGAAAAAGATTCTATTGGGTGCATTGCCGCGAAGACGTAGAGGACTGGTGTAGAAAATGCGTAGCTTGCTCCTCAGTAAAGGGACCGCAAACGAGAGCCAGAGGTCGGTTGAAAGTGTATAATGTTGGTGCACCATGGGAAAGAGTTGCTGTCGATATAGCTGGGCCATTCCCTGTTACTGAAGAAGGGAATAGGTATATCATCGTCATGCAAGACTATTTCAGCAAATGGCCAGAAGCTTTTGCAGTACCCAACCAAGAAGCTCATACAGTCGCCAAAAAGCTAGTTCACGAGGTGTTCTGTCGATTTGGCATCGCTTTGGAGTTACACTCTGACCAGGGTAGAAACTTCGAGTCTTCACTATTTCAAGAGGTTTGCCAACTGCTCGGGATACACAAGACTCGTACAACACCATATCACCCACAGTCAGATGGAATGGTCGAAAGATTCAATCAGACGTTGGAGAATCATTTGGCTAAAGTAGTGGAAGAACATCAAAGGGATTGGGACCAATACATTCCACTCTTCTTAATGTCATACCGCTCTGCAACACATGATAGCACAAACTGCACACCGGCGAAAGTCAACTTCGGCCGAGAAATTAGACTACCCATAGATGCACTAACCGGAACACCTCCCGATACTCCTATTCTAGCCGTCGACTATGTGGCCGACCTGCGACGTAAATTAGATGGAATACATGAGCTAGTGAGAGAGAATGGTCTGAAAACCAGTGAGAAAATGAAGATCCGATACGACCGCAAAGCTAACGTGCCCGGATTCGAAGAGGGAACTTTGGTATGGTTACATAATCCCATTAGAAGAAAAGGAAAGAGTCCAAAGTTCCAAGCCAAGTGGGAGGGTCCGTACACGATAGTAACCAGAATAAACGATGTCACCTACCGGATTAAGAAAGGATCTAGAGGGAAGCTGAAAATCGTACACTTAGACCGCCTAGCTCGCTATTATGGATCAAATCATGCTCGGGACGAGCATGACTAAGAAGGGGGCAATGTTACAAATGGACCTTATGCCGATGGCATAAGGTTCAATATCGCGTGACATGCAGTGAGTCACTTTTAAGCCCTATTTTTCCAGATCTAGACATTTTCTAGGTATAATAATAAAACGCATTGCTAGACTTAGGACGGCCTATCGAATGGTACAGGTATCAACAGTTTTGTCAACAAAGTGTCGACATCGAAATTTCCAGAAACCCGTTTCCGGGAACTACCGTAGGTACTTACTTGGCCGGTGACCTCGAAGTTATGCAGTATTATTATTACGTCTAGAGGATTCTGGAATGTTCGATCAGCTGGCCTATATATAGCGCCGTGACGCCGGCGCAGAGTCAGTCTACACTCGACTAGCGATACGAAAACAGCGACAGTTAAGAAGCGATCTTAAAGAAGACCTACTGCGACAATTATAACGAGAACTTCGAGTACTACGTGAAGTAACATCTGTAGCGTTATTCTGTGTTTACAACACGGACTTCGTGGACATAAGGGAAGACTTCGGTGCAACGTCAGCGACATTCTACTTGTCATTGCCTACAATCGACTGTACCTTCGTTGCCAATAAACTTCGTAACCCTTAACCGGCGTTTAAGTACCCCTAGCCCGTAACAATATCTTATAAGTTGTGCCCAATGTTTCGTGAATCAGATACTGATAAGTAACATATGGAGGACGGGTCTGAGCAGTTGTATTCCGGTGTGTACCGAGTACGATGCGCCAAATGTTGTTGTGTCGGGAGTTTACTCGTGGAGGGTCTCCAGATCAATCTCCCTCTGGCGCAGCACCGTTGGTCGTGATTGACATTGCATCATCTCGCTCAACTGCTGTCTTTCTTCCTATTCATTATTTTTTTTTTCAACAATTGTATCACTGCTTACCATTAGGCGGGACTGCGGTCAAGCACGAGTTGACGTACTCCCGAGAACATAGGATTCTTTTTATCTCGGGAGTACCTACGTACGTCGACGTACCCACGTCATCGTCTACCCATGTGCCAAATCTCATCCAAATCCGTTTAGCCTTTTTAACTTGAAATCGTAACAACACTCACGTTCACATTTGATTTGGTTTTGGTTAGTTAAAATTAATTTAAGAAATAAATTAGAAAATAGTAAGAATATTGTTTTTCTAAACGTTTAACGTGATTTTTCGTATAATATATGTATGTATAAAGTTTCTCAACTCCGCACTTAAAATTGATCTTTAAATTTTTCTTTCGTAGCGATCAGAATTACATGTACTAAGTTCGATGCTATTCTTAAACCACAAGAGCTAACAAAAACAAGCGTCACGCGATGATAATATAATTGCTCATTGTGTGGCAATGTAAATTTAGTTTTCTCTGATAGTCTTAACTATTGTTTCAATACCTATCTCTCTTATGGTTGGCGTGTTTAATTATCTCTAGTGTAGATAACTTATAACTAGAAAAAAAACCTGTTCTATAGGATGCATTTTGGAGAGTGTGCGAGGGAATTGCATGCTTTAATTCCCCCATCTCCGTTCCATCATCGGACGACCCGTCGTACGGCGAGTTTCCACCCTTACACCCTTACGTTGTTGACACCACAACGATGCGAACGAAGCGTTTCGCCTTTTCTTTTATACCGCGTACATCGAGGGACTGGAACAATTTGCCAGCGGCGGTGTTTCCGTCGGACTACAATTTGAGTGTCTTCAAGGTTAGAGTGAAAAGGCTCTTAATAAACTAGCGCGCTTTACCATCAACGATTGCATCACTGCTTACCATGAGGCGGGATTGCGGTCAAGCACTAGTTTATAATTTAAGAAAAAAAAACTCCAACTAAAAGGACTTAAATTTTCCATCGTCTAACACAGAATTAAAAAAGTCTGAAAAAAGCCATTTCGGGGAGTGTGCGATGGAATTGCATGATTTAATTCCCCCATCTACGTTCCACCAGCGGACGACCCGTCGTACGGCTGGTTTCCACCCTTACGTTGTTAACACCTCTACGATCCGAACGAAGCGTTTCGCCTCCTCCTTTATACCGCGTACATCGAGGGACTGGAATAATTTGCCAGCCGCGGTGTTTCCGTCGGACTACAATTTGAGTGTCTTCAAGGCTAGAGTGAATAGGCTCTTAATAAACTAGTGCGCTTTACCATCAACGATTGCGTCACTGCTTACCATCAGGCAGGATTGCGGTCAAGCGCTAGTTTATAATATATAAAAAAAAAAAGCCACAACTTCAAATCTAATCTGTCGAGCTAAGATGTATTTAATACCTATTGATGTATTCAGTTTACTTCAGCATTTACATAATTGCGTGGACACAGATACATGCAAACAGATGGTACATTGTACGAAATCAAATTGGAATTATATAAGGTTCACACATCCATCTGCTAGCAAATGCTGTTAGCCCGCAATCCCGCTGTAATGTAAAATGTTCGGGTAATTTTGTTGCCGAGGCTGCGATTCATTAAGCTCCAATATTTATCGATTGGGATACGAACAGCAAGGCGAGTCTCATTACCGGGACTGGTAAAAAATGTGCCAATGTACCCATTTCATTTCTTTTGTCGAAAGTGATGTCTCGTTGGTATTGTACCTACTGTTGTCAGCATGCACTTTGCCTGGGCTTCTATTAAAATACTTATGTATGTAGAGACTAATTAACTCCCACGCAGATGATTTTATAATATCACATTAATTTTGTTGTTTAGAAATGATACATTTCTATCGCATCTCCCGCTTCACATCTATAAATGTCTATATACAAAAACGAGTCTTCTGCATTTAGCTCAATACAGTCAACAGATGATTTGGCTCAATAGATATCCCGATTCAAAAATAAATCTGTAATAATTCCAACACGTAAGTGCTGCTATTCTGCATGAGTCAACCATGCGCTAGACGGGTTTAACTTTGTACCAGCAATGTGGGACGTTTCGAAAGTCGCTGGCGCCTGCCAAACTTTGATATGCGTTGCCAACATCGTAATGCAGACGCTCGACCCGACCACTTTCACAACATGTTCCGTTTTAGTTCATCATTGCTAGTTCTAGAACTAGTACAATCACAAACTAATTATGTTGGAGAGGAGTTGCTAGTCGCTACAAGATGTCTCGAGAGGTTTAAATGCCAAGCAAATAACGCTGGTAACTTTAATGTGAGAACTTGACTGCTGAACTTGTGTGCAAAACGACACACACACGACTCACCAAGTTTTGACAAAATGCGATCATTGCTGACAATTGATTTCTCTGCTCAAATCGAAACTTTAAAATTTGTCCAGTGAAGTTTCTTGTGCATTGCTCTCAATCGGTCATTCCAGTAAATTCCACAAAAATATTATAATTGTGTTTAGGCTCCAGATCATCGTGACTTTACTTTGAACCCGTTGAATGCCGGCTTCAAAAAAGAGTTCATAAAAAATATCTGTCGTTCATTAAGTAATAAAAAGCAATTACACCGCAGTTTCCTAGTTCGATAGATAAAAGCTGTGAGGTTGCGGTCACAGCCGCGTTGATGTGGTCACGTTTTGCTTCGTACCGATCACGACCGAACCAGCGACGACCTCCACCGCCGAGCTATGCGACGCTTTTATGGCATTCTTCAACGAATCCCTAAACACCAACTCAGTCAAAATTAAACGACATTTTTTAATTGGTAAATCCAATAAAAGCGCTTATCGGTAACTTTGTAGAAATGATAATTGTGTTAGAACTACTCAGTGTTTACGCTAAGTTAACTTACCGAGTCAAGGCTAAAGCGATGATAATACTGGTCAAATATTTTCCTATTCTTGAAACTGTAACCGTGACTAACATTGGCGATACGATATGGCTCGAATACTAAAAAGTACGTAAAACTGCGGGTAGGCTGACTGCTGAATGACGCATTTGGGGGAGGTAAACAGACGTATTACGATACTGCTGAGACGTTCGTAGCGCTACTGTGTGACCGTTGTTGCTTGGCTTTTGTCTTACAACACCAGACCAAATGTTTTGTCTGACCTCTAACTTTAAGGACGAAAGTCAACTGTATGTACTGCGTAACCTTCATGAAATGTACAAAGTAATCAGTACAAGTTTTATGTCCGGGAAATTCCGTTACGCTAATCTACTATATGTTGAATAAATAAAGTCTACTTTTGAATTGTTTGCAAGAATTTTAGGAAACAGGAACATTACACAAATGAGAATGTTTTATCACAAGCACAGTTGCATGAACAAGTGATAGGTAATCACTAATATTGTTTACATTTTATGTAGTCCTCACCATAATGCCAGTTGGAAGGACGTATTTATCAAAAATGACGACATTAGTGCTTGTCTGTGGTTTAGAACGGACATTTCGTGTCGTATGGATGATTGTCAGGTCACATGCAGGTTTAATAATCATGTATATTTCAAAACTCTAGAATGAATAGTATACTCTTTATTATGTATACATTAGAAAATACATTTAAGGATAAGAAAAAAATAAACACTGCGATAACAGAATCGCACAATAGCGAAATATACGAAGTAACACAAACAAACAAGGTGTCTTGTTTGTGTACTTGTTTGTTTGTCACTTCATATTATGCTCCTCAAATAAAGAACAATACACGAAATAAAAATATTGCAACTGATATCTAGATGGTGATACACTCGTTATAACAATAGATTTGAGAGCACCACCAACTGGAACTGTAGAAACTCGGTTGATGTCGAGCACTGCCGAGGTCGGGCCAGGCGGCGCAAACGACGATAATGGACGCCTTTCTCACACAGAAAAAAACTTGTTACTGGTTGCAGTGAATGTCGCAAGGGAACGGCCGCTATTGGAATTGGAAAACAAACTGACAATAACGGCAATCACGAGAACTGTGACTCTTGTTTTATAGAGAATTTTAACAGTATTGAAATAATCATTTCGTTCGCTTGAGTTTTTAAGACAGTTTGTCGTGCAAAGAAATGATGCCTATGTAACTATCTGGCTAATTTCAGTTTGTTACCTCTTTTAAAGTTATTGCTTTCCCTTCATTAACTTTACAAATAATCATTAATAAGCGATACTTGAATTAATTAAGCTTCAGTACTGACCTATATATGTAAATGCTACCCTCATCACGTTGTTATTGAACACTTGTCCACCCCAGCATCGTATCAAAGCAATTTGTTTAAACGACAGCAAGGCCAAAGTCGCTATCGTGAATACAACTCTTCGAGCCTTGCCTTGCTTCAACAATACTTCAATTGTACTACTATATACCTACCGCATTGTGTAACAAAGTTATGAAGTACGTTTAGATTATCATCTCTCATCATAGAATCTAATAATGCCCCTTCTTCAAAAACATAATCAGGTTTAGGATTCATAGAAACAGTATTTTTGTACATCCTGTAACCATCTGCTAAGAACGACATCGACATTTTGCATATAAAAGAGGATATGCGTGACTCAAAGAGGCTCTCTAATTTGAACTCTAGCCAGCTTTCTGTACCAAAAGATTGGATTTCTAAATTCGCTAACTTTATAAAGTGATTTTCCTTCGCACGGCTATGATACTTTGGCGTCTAGAAAATGTTTTCAAGATAATGTCGATAAAATATATTGCATACTTGCGTATGAGGTGAATAAATTGGCTGTTTAAATAATTGCTTTTTGTCTCCACTTAGTTGGAGTGCGTCATACGCCCCGATAGACGAGCCGGCGACGCTCAGCTCACATTCTCGTAACGGTGTTAGCAACAAGGACGGGAACAAATAAAGCAATATAGACAGCTGTATTTGGAGATTCAAGTATCTCGCCTGCAAATTATACGAGCAACTCGAGCGACCCATAAACCTACCGCCATAACGAGCAGGACCGCTTTGAGGATGTATGTTCGTATCATACACTTCGGGCCTTTGATTTATAGTCGTCACTAGCCCATTCCCAGAAATAGTAAAACTTACGGTACTCTTATTCGTTCTTACGCACAAAGTGCGTCTCAGTTTACGATTTTTATCTTCAGTCGCTTAGCCAAAACATTATTTACCTCTTAGACAAAATTTGATATCATAATCACTATGATCAATGTTACTCTATGGTCATTCCGAATTTCCGTGCATATATGCCACAAGCATCCCATTTGAGACCTTTCAAGCGTGTAGATTCTAAACAACAGCTTTGTCATGTTGTCATCTACCCACAAATGCTGACTAAAATTCAATTAGCGTCATGGTAATTAAACCCGGTATCGGGCTAATCTCACGGCGAGCGTACATTCGATAGGGTAGGTAACCGGCGTGAAGCGAATACTTTGCGGAAATTCGCGCAACGCTTCGCAAACGACCCGTCCGTCTCATGTATTTACAATGTTTTGCTGTCTGCAGGTCTAGGTATATTTGTGTATATTTTTTACCCAGATGTTTATTTCATTTTCAAATAAGAAAAAAAAACTAGAAATAACATGTCTATTTCTAAACACGTTCAAACTCAATTGACGTGGGCCTGAAAAGAATGAAATATGAGGAAAATATTATTAAATTAGGTCTTCCTACGCAAGTCTGAAACCAACTTGGTAATAAGTGTAGGAGTGAGGTAGGTGGCTTAGGTACTATTGCAATTCAAATACTGTTCGAGTTAGTTGGACGTTAACTCCTGAATAACTTTTCATGAGATTTATGACTGATATACTGATATTTATATATCAGCAACATGAATACTATGAAAAGTGTACGAATGTTACGAAGTCTGTTTGATATTCTGACACAACTATCGTGATCTATCTTGAAGATAACTTATATTTTCGGTCTTTTATCTGCTTATCAGCTATCTAGCTTAGAGCTCTACTCATAGTTGATTACAAAGACTATGTTTTATGTTTCAAGAGTACGGCGTGCAGATATAAAAATATATTATGTTAGAAAAAAAATGATTTTTTATTTTAGTTGCTGAGTTGCGCCACATTAATTAGTGAGGTGATGGCATTGACTGGAAATAAATGTTTCACAATAATTTCGTTACTTTTGTGTGTTCGGAGTATTCTTCAAAGCTATCTTCCAAAAACGTTTCAGTAATTTTTCTATATGTCTGAAATCTTGAAGGCAAGTCTTCAGTTCCACATAGAAAGCAGTTACCGTACAAGTAAACTAGATTTCCTATATAAGCAGGGCTTCCGAACCAAAAAAAAAAAACTTGAAACAAGGAAATTGGTTATGAAGAACAAGGTCTCCTTGAGAAATTCTATCGTCCAGACGGATATGAGTATGAGACGGAGGGGAAAATTCAATCTATGACTGACGTGAAAATCGACGTCACAAGTTGCTTTTTTGCACGCGATTTAGTTAAAGCAGATGAAATGACAACTATAAAACAAGAAATGAAAACTTTGGAACTACATATCAAACGTAAACTAACACGAAATGGAAAAAAGTGTTTACAAAACTAAATAGTACTAATTAAGAGTTTAATTACCTATCTTTGTCTAGCTATACTGACTTAGATATTAGCTCTGGGAATGTCATTATTCTAATTTATTGTCATATTTTCGCCCTACAGTGTGCAGACGCCACAGCATAATGATTGTACATTTCTTACAAAACAAATAAGCTGCAAAGCTTATTACAGCGTTAAAATGGCTGTTAGATGTGATGACGTCACCGTACTGTGGGCTTTCCTCGCATAGTGATTCATTGAGGGGCGTCTGTCGCGGTGCTTCGGCTCTTATAGTATGACGTCACATGTCTTGATACTATGATATTTATTATTTTTATATTACAAGACTTATTGCATATTAAGTACAACGTTGTAGTAATTCGTAGATTTTTGACAATCGTTCTGAGGTACACAGTACGTAAAGAAAACCCTGCCCGATCCGTGAAGGTACTGTTAGGTATTGTTACGGGCTAGGGGTACTTAAACGCCGGTTAAGGGTTACGAAGTTTATTGGCAACGAAGGTACAGTCGATCGTAGGCAATGACAAGTAGAACGTAGCTGATGTCGTACCGAAGTCTTCTCTTACGTCCACGAAGTCCGTGTTGTAAACACACAATAACGCTACAGATGTTTCTTCACGTAGTACTTACAGTTCTAGTTACAGTTGTCGCGGTAGGTATTCTCAATTATCGCTTCTTATCTGTCGCTGTTTTCGTATCGCTAGTCGAGTGTAGACTGACTCTGCGTCGGCGTCGCGGTGCTTTATATAGTCCAGCTGATCGAACATTCCAGATTCCTCTAGACGTAATAATAATAGCACATAACTTCGAGGTCACTCGGAAGTACCTACGGTAATTCCCGGAAACGGGTTTCTAGGAATTTCGATGTCGACACTTTGTTGACAAAACTGTTGAGACCTGTACCATTCGATAGGCCGTCCTAAGGCTAGTAATGCGTTTTATTATTGTACCTAGAAAATGTCTAGATCTGGAGGAATAGGGCTTAAAAGTGACTCGCTGCATGTCACGCGATATTGAACTTTATGCCGTCGACATAAGGTCCATTTGTAACATTGCCCCCTTCTTAGTCATGCTCGTCCCGAGCATGATTTGATCCATAATAGCGAGCTAGGCGGTCTAAGTGTACGATTTTCAGCTTCCCTCTAGATCCTTTCTTAATCCGGTAGGTGACATCATTTATTCTGGTTACTATCGTGTACGGACCCTCCCATTTGGCTTGGAACTTTGGACTCTTTCCTTTTCTTCTAATGGGATCATGCAACCATACCAAAGTTCCCTCTTCGAATCCGGGCACGTTAGCTTTGCGGTCGTATCGGATCTTCATTTTCTCACTGGTTTTCAGACCATTCTCTCTCACTAGCTCATGTATTCCATCTAATTTACGCCGCAGGTCGGCCACATAGTCGACGGCTAGAATAGGAGTATCGGGAGGGGTTCCGGTTAGTGCATCTATGGGTAGTCTAATTTCTCGGCCGAAGTTGACTTTCGCCGGTGTGCAGTTTGTGCTATCATGTGTTGCAGAGCGGTATGACATTAAGAACAGTGGAATGTATTGGTCCCAATCCCTTTGATGTTCTTCCACTACTTTGGCCAAATGATTCTCCAACGTCTGATTGAATCTTTCGACCATTCCATCTGACTGTGGGTGATATGGTGTTGTACGAGTCTTGTGTATCCCGGGCAGTTGGCAAACCTCTTGAAATAGTGAAGACTCGAAGTTTCTACCCTGGTCAGAGTGTAACTCCAAAGGGATGCCAAATCGACAGAACACCTCGTGAACTAGCTTTTTGGCGACTGTATGAGCTTCATGGTTGGGTACTGCAAAAGCTTCTGGCCATTTGCTGAAATAGTCTTGCATGACGATGATATACCTATTCCCTTCTTCAGTAACAGGGAATGGCCCAGCTATATCGACAGCAACTCTTTCCCAAGGTGCACCAACATTATACACTTTTAGCCGACCTCTGGCTCTCGTTTGCGGCCCCTTTACTGAGGAGCAAGCTACACATTTTCTACACCAGTCCTCAACGTCTTCGCGGCAATGCACCCAATAGAATCTTTTCCTCACCTTCTCCAGGGTTTTCTTTACTCCTAGATGTCCTCCGGATACTCCGTCGTGCACCTGTCTTAGCACTGACGCGACTTTATCGCAGGGGACAACTATCTGTAAGGTGACCTCCTGTCCACTGGGTGATTCCCATTTCCTCTTGAGAACTCCATTATCAATTATCAGGCTGTCCCACTGAGCCCAGTAACTTTTTACTGTTGGGCTAAGCGCTGATATTTCACTCCAAGCGGGCCTCTGGCCACGTTGTTTCCATTCGATTACTGTCTTCAAGTCACTATCTTCCCTTTGTGCGTCTTCCAATGATTGATTATCCCAGTCTTCGTCCAAAGCGTTCACCTGGATAGTCCTTACGTTCTCTTTCTTTTCCTGTTTGGCACAATGTCGGCAAGACTCTTCGCAAGGTCGTCTAGACAAAGCATCAGCATTATTGTGTGACTTGCCTTTCCGATGTTCAGTGACAAAGTCAAATTCTTGCAGCTGCTCTATCCACCTTGCTACTTGTCCTTCTGGGTCTTTGAACTGGAGGAGCCACTGTAAGGCAGCGTGATCGGTACGAAGCGTAAACTGCCTCCCAATCAAATATTTCTTGAAGTGTTGTAAGGTCTTAACAACGGCTAGAAGTTCTCGGCGGGTAACACAATAATTTCTTTCTGGCTTGGAAAGGCATTTGCTGAAATATGCGATAACGACCTGCCTATCTCCTTGTGTTTGAGAGAGAACTCCTCCAATACCCACATTGCTGGCATCTGTGTCTACCAAAATCGGCCTTCCCTACTAGGGTAACCTAGTACAGGAGCCTCACACAAGTGAGTTTTCAGTAGAGCAAATGCCTGTTCGCAGTCAGAGTTCCATTCAAATAGACACTTTTCCTCTGTTAAACGATGCACCGGTTTCGCTAACTCGGAGAAGTTCTTCACAAACCGACGGTAATATGCACACAGACCCAAGAAAGAGCGTACCTCAGTTTTATTACGAGGGGTAGGCCACTTCGACACGGCTTTTATTTTTTCAGGGTCTGTTCGAATTCCTTGCGCCGAAATAATGTGTCCCAAGTATCCAACTTCTTTCTGGAATAGTGTACACTTACTAGGACTGAGTTTTAAATTTGCTTCACGCAGTTTCTGGAACACTTTCTCCAAATTGCGTAGGTGTTCTGCGAAGTTTCGTCCCATAATAATGATGTCATCCAAATAGACCAGGCATGCATCACCAAGCAACCCCACCAAGATGCGCTCCATTAGGCGCTCAAATGTAGCTGGAGCATTGCACAGTCCAAAAGGCATGACATTGAATTGCCAGAGACCGTTCCCAGGACCAGTGGAGAAGGCGGTCTTTTCTTTATCCTGTTGACAGATTTCCACCTGCCAGTATCCACTTTTGAGGTCAACTGTGGAGAACCATTTCATGCCACTTAGCAAGTCCAAAGTGTCATCTATACGTGGCAGGGGATAACTGTCCTTTTTCGTGGCATCATTCAACATCCTGTAGTCAACGCAGAACCTTGTACTGCCATCCTTTTTCTTGACTAGGACAACTGGAGATGACCAAGGGCTGGTAGACGCTTCGATAATCCGATTTTTCTCCATATCTCTTAACATTTTCGACACTTCCTGTTCTCTTGCAAAGGGGATACGACGTGGTCTCTGTCTTATCGGCTGTGTATCGCCCGTATCTATATGGTGCTTGACGAGCCCGGTCCTTCCCACGTCACTGTCGGTCTTAGAGAAGATGTCATGAAATTTATACAACAGTTGCTTAACTTTGTGACTTTCGAACTTGTTTAAATTGCCCTTACAATCGTCGAGTAGTGTCGATACATGTTCCTGCCACTTCTGATTAAGTTCCTTTTGGTGAGCCTCTGTTTTTCTCAAAGATGCTACATGATCGCACACACCCACCATGCAATTCTTTTCAAGAATTATTTCTTTGTTACTAACGTTGATAATGCGTACTTTTGGTTTATCGGAAATCATCATCAGTGTCCTTGCTGTTATCCAGTCTGGGTGATCTCCAGAATCTTCTATTATAATGCAACGTTTACGGCATCCTATGGGTGATAGTCTAATATCTACTAAGGTTTCTGATCTTGGTGGTAATACCGTTCTCCTTAAACAGTACACTGACCCTTGTTTTCCGCCTTGAAGAAATACTTCTTGTTCTGGGAAACTCAATACTCCTTTAGCTACATTAAGGACGCACTGCTGTTTCTTCAAAAAGTCCAGTCCTATTATGCAATCATCTGTAATATTCGCTACTAAAACGGGGTGCGTAAATGTCTTATCACCCATTTTCAAGGTCACGTTCGTTTCACCAAGGACGAGTACTGGTTGGCCAGTGGCGGTTTGTAATCGGCATTGTGAAGATCCTCTTTTCCATACTATGGTCCGAGGAAATAGCTCCGGTCGTGCAATGGTTCTTGATGCACCAGTATCCAATGTGAAACTGCAGGATTTACCATTCAGTTCTCCTTCTATAATGAGACTGTTTCCGTCACCCACTTGTGATACTGTTATAATGGGGGTTACATGTCGACCAGCCAGTACTCGCCCCATAGCCCTGGCTGTTCCTAGTTTAAATCCTCGGCTTTCACCTGTGTCCCAGAAGTGCTTCTTCCCTTAGCCTTCCTGGGACAATTGATCCGAATATGCCCTTTTTCACCGCACTCATAGCATGTTGGCCCTTGTCGGGGTTTCATTTGTGCGGTTACCTCACGAATACGGTGGTGTGGTCGGCCATCTTGGCGTACTGCTTCCACCTCCAGAGCGTGTGTCAAGGCTGCCTTCAGAGTCTGATGGTGCCCCAGACGAACCGCAGCCCTGACTTCCGCATCTCGAATTCCATCAGTAAAAGCTTGCACCGTAGTAGCATCAATTGCTCCCGGCGTTGAAGCATACGCCCTCCGAACAATACGTTCTATTTCCGATGCCCATTGTTGCAAACCCTCACTGCTTTTCTGTGTGCGGTCGCGGAGTTGAGCCCTGTAGACATGTTCCAGGTGTTTTTCTCCATATCTAGACTCCAACGCTTCTAACAGACAGGCTAGGGTATTGCAATCGCCGGAAATATTTTCGAGGATTTGGACCGCCTCACCACGCAGAGCAAGCGTAAGGGCGGTTACAGCTTGATCGTCGTCCCAATTGTTGCCTTTTGCGACCTTTTCAAACTGTAAACGGAAGGCCACCCATGACGTTGTTCCGTCAAAATGAGGTACCTTAAAAGACGGCAAAGCACTGGGTACCGGTACCACACCTTTAATAACTCCTTTTTGTACCTTCTCATGCAAAAATTCTACTTCCTTCCCAAACTCCATGATGGTATTGTCTATTGTCTAGGCCGCATCTTCTACGGGTGCAGGAACACCAAGCGATTCTTCCTCTTGACGCGCCAAATCCATCGCTGCTTGTCGTCGCGTGCGAACTCTTTCGTCTTCCCGTGGCGTGACCGGCATGCCGCTTCTGACACCAATTGTTACGGGCTAGGGGTACTTAAACGCCGGTTAAGGGTTACGAAGTTTATTGGCAACGAAGGTACAGTCGATTGTAGGCAATGACAAGTAGAATGTAGCTTATGTCACACCGAAGTCTTCTTTTACGTCCACGAAGTCCGTGTTGTAAACACACAATAACGCTACAGATGTTTCTTCACGTAGTACTTACAGTTCTCGTTACAGTTGTCGCGGTAGGTATTCTCAAAGATCGCTTCTTAACTGTCGCTGTTTTCGTATCGCTAGTCGAGTGTAGACTGACTCTGCGGCGGCGTCACGGGGCTTTATATAGTCCAGCTGATCGAACATTCCAGATTCCTCTAGACGTAATAATAATAGCACATAACTTCGAGGTCACTCGGAAGTACCTACGGTAATTCCCGGAAACGGGTTTCTAGAAATTTCGATGTCGACACTTTGTTGACAAAACTGTTGATACCTGTACCATTCGATAGGCCGTCCTAAGTCTAGCAATGCGTTTTATTATTTTACCTAGAAAATGTCTAGATCTGGAAAAATAGGTCTTAAAAGTGACTCACTGCATGTCACGCGATATTGAACCTTATGCCATCGACATAAGGTCCATTTGTAACAGTATCAATAACTGATTCTACTAACGCCTACAAAGCCTGGCTAAACTTTAAAAAAATCCCACTAAAAAAATATTATTTCGCAAAAGGAGGTAAATTAATACATGTGCGGTAGGCAACACATGCACGGGCGAAGGTGGCAGGGCACGCGGCACGTGGTCGTATCGCTATTTGTTCATAATAATACCGGCAAAAATGGTGTCTTCACTTTTTAAAAAATACCAAATTTTGGGCAAGTTAGAATTAATTCGCGGAAAAAAGATTATTTCAAAATTCATTAGTATTGTTACTACGATGATTACGTAAAATTTCATATTTTATTTGGTCATGTGTTTACCTAATCTTTATTACCCTTATCGGTCGGACGGGGTTTTCTTTACATATTTGTATATGTAGTCTAGTGTTACCCGGTAACTGAATTGTGAAGACACAGATGGACCGTCGTCCCACGCAATATAATTTTATTAAGTTAGATTGGAAACCGCCCGAAAAGGCTAGGAAGATAATGGTGACTAGGCCTTCGACCTCTCGTAGAAATATTGTATCTGATGGCAAGCAATAGCTGTAAAATGATTCTAATTATAGCCACGATGCAATCAGAGAAAACAGAAAAGTAAATAGTCGTAATACTTGTTGTTAACATACTCTACAATTACAGATATTTTTGCCCCCAGACAAACATACTAGTTTCCGTTATTTTTTAAGGAGTATCGTCTTTAAGATAATGGAGAGAGGTATTTATGGATGGAAACAATGAATGTTCCTGCCTCCTTTGCCTCGTGTTGCCGAAACTATTTTAATTTGCAAACTGCGCAAAAAGCTTACTGATATTAAAAATTATTGTATCAAGGTTTCATTATATTGATATATGAGTAACAAATCATTCTGGCCTTGCAAAACTTGTGGCGTCTAGTAATGAGTTCTATTCACCCACAGGTCTTGCCAAAGTGCATCAGCCTAGACTACCTACACACAATCATTTGTATCAAGTTTCATTCACTACTGACGTAATAAACTGACAAGAACATTTGAGTATCCATAGTGAGTCAGACCAACCGCGAATGGTACAAAATGATTCCTGGTTTAAATATAAACTGTTCGTTTTGGATTGACGCAGACGCCCTTATACGCGTGACTAAGACACGGTGTACGATACTTTGGTTGGAAGTAGCCTTTTAGGAACACGGTAAATTTAGTTTGTTGGGTAATTGAGAACGTAATGTATTCTTAAGTACTCCAACCGGGAGAGGTGAAAGGCGTCGGGAAATGCGAAAGGAATAAGGTATAAATACTCTTCATGTGATGGCGTAAGCTGGATTTGTTTTGGCAGATTTATTACCTCCAGGTCTCGTTTTAACCGAATCTTCTATTTAATCTTCGCATTTAAAACGGATAACAGATTTATTACTCTACATTCTTATATGTTACACTTACAACAGAATATTGAATAATAGCACTCCAGACCGAATCGCGAACATTACTGCCAACCTCAGGCAACCAACTACGCCTTAGATATTATAGAGCAAAAGTATATGCGCATGCACAGGTGTGTGTACTCACTCTTCCTTCACTATCCTTGTCCGTTGGTACGACAAAATGTGCCTTCCTAGGCATGGGGATGAAATCCAAATGAAATAAAAATCAATTACACTGCTTGAGAGTTGAATCCAGGATTCTACGTTAAGCCGTTTGTTGAGTATAACTTTAACCAAGAAACAAAGTTCAGAAAATATGTAATTGACAATACAGCGTTAAATAAATATTTCAATTGAACCACAAAAAAACCTTAACACCGTTCTTTGTGCTATTCAATTTCAGAAACTAATCAATTCAACACAAGGATTTCAACGTTTCACACAGCACAGTATTGTATCGCCACAGATAACAATATAATAAAAATTCATACATTTCATCATCAGCATGTATGTTACCTGGACTTTAAGGTGCGTATTACAGAACGTCACTCAAAACTCAATCTCTACTTAAGTCTCGTTTCAAGCCATTTGATTGGTTGAAACTAGTTTTAAGTAATGCTTAAACAGAGATCAATGCTTGAGTTTCCTTCTGGAATACGGACCTAAGTCTGAAATCGCCAACCCGCATTGAGCAAGCGTGGTGATTACGCTCAATCCTTCTCTGTATGAGAGAACACCTGTGCCCAGCAGTGGGACGATTAAAAGGTTGATGATGATGATGATGATGATGTTGTAATAACTGTAATAAGCCCTTGCATGCAACTAACAGATACAGATGATAATTTCATTCATCAAAATTTAATCCAATAAACATGCTTTTTCGGTTTGAACACTTGACTCTGTTGTATATAGTGCAGTATTGATTGGAACTGACAAAAAAGTTCTTCTCGCTCTAAAATCCACTTAGTTCTTATTCTTCTTGGAGTTGCCACTCTCTTAAGTTGTATGTTTTTGTTATGCCGCCGCTTCCTATATTTTGATGTTTTTTTGGATTTATGAGTTTTTATACTTATACGCACTTACACATTTCTAATTATGTTATCATTTCAACTAACAAATCTCTTGTCTTGTTTCTAGGTAAGCTGACATTCGAACCCGAACCATATCTGAGTAAGTTATTAAATTTAACTTGTTTGTGTGAAATTGGACTGTCACAGCCACAAATTGTCACTGAACATTGCTACTATACAATATGTAGAGAAAACCCCGTCCGACCCTTAAAGATAATAATGGTTAGGTAAACACATGACCAAATAAAATATGAAATTTTACATAATCATCATAGTAACAATACTGTTACGGGCTAGGGGTACTAAAACGCCGGTTAAGGGTTACGAAGTTTATTGGCAACGAAGGTACAGTCGATTGTAGGCAATGACAAGTAGAATGTCGCTGACGTTGTACCGAAGTCTTCCCTTAGGTCCACGAAGTCCGTGTTGTAAGCACACAATAACACTACAGATGTTACTTCACGTAGTACTCGAAGTTCTCGTTACAATTGTCGCAGTAGATCTTCTTTAAGATTGCTTCTTAACTGTCGCTGTTTTCGTATCGCTAGTCGAGTGTAGACTGCCTGTGCGCCGGCGTCGCGCCGCCTATATATAGGCCAGCTGATCGAACATTCCGGAATCCTCTAGACGTAATAATAATACTGCATAACTTCGAGGTCACCGGCCATGTAAGTACCTATGGTAATTCCCGGAAACGGGTTTCCAGAAATTTCGATGTCGACACTTTGTTGACAAAACTGTTGAGACCTGTACCATTCGATAGGCCGTCCTAAGTCTAGCAATGCGTTTTATTATTGTACCTAGAAAATGTCTAGATCTGGCGAAATAGGACTTAAAAGGGACACACTGCTTGTCACGCGATATTGAACCTTATGCCATCGACATAAGGTCCATTCGTAACATTGCCTCCTTCTTAGTCATGCTCGTCCCGAGCATGATTTGATCCATAATAGCGAGCTAGGCGGTCAACGTGTACGACCTTCAGCTTCCCTCTAGGTCCTTTCTTAATCCGGTAGGTGACATCGTTTATTCTGGTTACTATCGTGTATGGACCGTCCCATTTGGCTTGGAACTTTGGACTCTTTCCTTTTCTTCTAATGGGATTATGCAACCATACCAAAGTTCCCTCTTCGAATCCGGGCACGTTTTCACGACAGCTTTGCGGTCGTATCGGATCTTCATCTTCTCACTGGTTTTCAGACCATTCTCTCTCACTAGCTCATGTATTCCATCTAATTTACGTCGCAGGTCGGCCACATAGTCGACGGCTAGGATAGGAGTATCGGGAGGTGTTCCGGTTAGTGCATCTATGGGTAGTCTAATTTCTCGGCCGAAGTTGACTTTCGCCGGTGTGCAATTTGTGCTGTCATGTGTTGCTGAGCGGTATGACATTAAAAAGAGTGGAATGTATTGGTCCCAATCCCTTTGATGTTCTTCCACTACTTTGGCCAAATGATTCTCCAACGTCTGATTGAATCTTTCGACCATTCCATCTGACTGTGGGTGATACGGTGTTGTACGAGTCTTATGTATCCCGAGTAGTTGGCAAACCTCTTGAAATAGTGAAGACTCGAAGTTTCTACCCTGGTCAGAGTGTAACTCCAAGGGAACGCCAAATCGACAGAACACCTCGTGAACTAGCTTTTTGGCGACTGTATGAGCTTCCTGGTTAGGTACTGCAAAAGCTTCTGGCCATTTGCTGAAATAGTCTTGCATGACGATGATATACCTATTCCCTTCTTCAGTAACAGGGAATGGTCCAGCTATATCGACAGCAACTCGTTCCCATGGTGCACCAACATTGTACACTTTCAGCCGACCTCTGGCTCTCGTTTGCGGTCCCTTTACTGAGGAGCAAGCTACGCATTTTCTACACCAGTCCTCTACGTCTTCGCGGCAATGCACCCAGTAGAATCTTTTTCTCACCTTCTCCAGGGTTTTCTTTACTCCTAGATGTCCTCCGGATACTCCGTCGTGCACCTGTCTTAGCACTGACTCGATTTTATCGCAGGGGACAACTATCTGTAAGGTGACCTCCTGTCCACTGGGTGATTCCCATTTCCTCTTGAGAACTCCATTATCAATTATCAGGCTGTCCCATTGAGCCCAGTAACTTTTTGCTGTTGGGCTAAGCGCTGATATTTCACTCCAAGTGGGTCTTTGGCCACGTTCCTTCCATTCAATTACTGTCTTCAAGTCACTATCTTCCTTCTGTGCATCTTCCAATGATTGATTATCCCAGCCTTTATCCAAAGCGTTCACCTGGATAATCCGTACGTTCTCTTTCTTTTCCTGTTTGTCACAATGTCGGCCCTTACTTCCTGAAGTAACCTGGCGACGGCGGTCCTTTTGTCTTGCCTTTTTCTCGAGGCGCTTCTTCTTACGCGCCTCGTCCTCGACTTCCTTGTCCCGCCGTGCGTCTGCGTCACTCCACGACCTTCCGCGCGACCGCTCGCGCTCGTGTTCTCGGTTGCCGGGACGTTCGCGTTCCCGGTCTCGGTCTCGCTCCAGGTCCTTGACGCGTTCCCGCTCTCGTTCAGCGGGTCGCTCGCGGTGCCCGCTCCGGTCGCTCCGCTCACGCCACTCGACTCGCTCGCACGGGCGCTCGGGCTGGACCTTCGCATCGCGCTTGCGCCACGCCATCACCGGGACCTCCTCACGTGACCAAGAAGTTCTTCTTCCCTTGGCCTTCCTGGGACAATCAATTCGAATGTGCCCCTTTTTGCCACACTCATAGCAAGTTGGTCCTCGTCGGGCTTTTATTTGTGCGGTCACTTCTCGAATACAGTCGTGTTGTGGGCCATCTTGACGTACTGCTTCCACCTCCAGAGCATGCGTCAAAGCTGCCTTCAGGGTCTGATGGTGACCCAGACGTACAGCAGCCCTGACTTCTGCATCTCGAATCCCATCAGTAAAGAATCGTAGAGTAGTAGCGCCAATCAATCCCGGTGTTGATGCATACGCCTTCCGAACCATACGTTCAATTTCCGTGGCCCATTGTTGCAAACCCTCACTGCTTTTCTGTGTGCGGTCGCGGAGTTGAGCCCTGTAGACATGTTCCAGGTGTTTTTCTCCATATCTAGACTCCAACGCTTCTAACAGACAGGCTAGGGTATTGCAATCGCCGGAAAGATTTTCGAGGATTTGGACCGCCTCACCACGCAGAGCAAGCGTAAGGGCGGTTACGGCTTGATCGTCGTCCCAATTGTTGCCTTTTGCGACCTTTTCAAACTGTAGACGGAAGGCCACCCATGACGTTGTCCCGTCAAAATGAGGTACCTTGAAAGTCGGCAAAGCACTGGGTACCGGTACCACACCTCTAATAACTCCTTTTTGTACCTTCTCATGCAAAAATTCTACTTCCTTCCCAAACTCCATGATGGTATTGTCTAATTTATCGAAACGCGCATCATATTTGTCTATACGAGCGTCTTGCTGGTCTATGCGCGTATCTTGCTGGTCCATACGGGCATCCTGTTGAACTGTTTTTATTTTAAGTTCGTTGACCTCTTCTTTGGTGTTTTCCATTTTTCATTTAATTCTAATACCAGTTGCTGGGATTCCTTTATCTGTGACTGGGTTGCTGCCTGGGTTCTTTCTATTTTTGCCTGGGTTTCAGCCTGGGCTTTATCTATGCTCAGCTTTATTTGCGCCTGGGTTTCTGCCTGGGATTCTACTATGCTCAGTTTTATTTGTGCCGTCAAATGAGCCAGTAACGCCGATAAATCGGATCCGCTGCTTCCAGGAATAGTGGTGGTAGTAGGTGCACTTATAGGTGTCACGATGGCCGCTTCTGTTTCGGGTGCAGGGACACCAAGCGATTCTTCCCCTTGACGCGCCAAATCCATCGCTGCTTGTCGTCGCGTGCGAACTCTTTCGTCTTCCCTTGGCGTGACCGGCATGCCGCTTCTGACACCAATTGTTACGGGCTAGGGGTACTAAAACGCCGGTTAAGGGTTACGAAGTTTATTGGCAACGAAGGTACAGTCGATTGTAGGCAATGACAAGTAGAATGTCGCTGACGTTGTACCGAAGTCTTCCCTTAGGTCCACGAAGTCCGTGTTGTAAGCACACAATAACACTACAGATGTTACTTCACGTAGTACTCGAAGTTCTCGTTACAATTGTCGCAGTAGATCTTCTTTAAGATTGCTTCTTAACTGTCGCTGTTTTCGTATCGCTAGTCGAGTGTAGACTGCCTGTGCGCCGGCGTCGCGCCGCCTATATATAGGCCAGCTGATCGAACATTCCGGAATCCTCTAGACGTAATAATAATACTGCATAACTTCGAGGTCACCGGCCATGTAAGTACCTATGGTAATTCCCGGAAACGGGTTTCCAGAAATTTCGATGTCGACACTTTGTTGACAAAACTGTTGAGACCTGTACCATTCGATAGGCCGTCCTAAGTCTAGCAATGCGTTTTATTATTGTACCTAGAAAATGTCTAGATCTGGCGAAATAGGACTTAAAAGGGACACACTGCTTGTCACGCGATATTGAACCTTATGCCATCGACATAAGGTCCATTCGTAACAATACTAATGAATTTTGTGTGTAATAAGTTAAGCCCGGATTTGTAGGCATTAGTAGAATCAGTTATCGATACCTAACAATACCTTCACGGATCGGAAAGGGTTTCCTTTACATATTATATAAATAGCACATCATCTTGGCATCGCCAACCAAACCAGTTTTTTTTTTAATTAAAAAATTATTTCATTTAGAATTTTACTTTTGAAATTTAGTTTAAAGAAGCTGTGGGATTCCCCATTGCCAGAAATGACGAATTTCTATACAAATTTTCGCCAATATAACCTCGTTGGAAAATGAATTTTTAAAAATTCTTATAAGAAACTCTTGTGTTGCTCATATAATTTTGGCTGGTCAGTAGATCAAATACAAAATGCTTTACCCTAAACACTATACATAAATGAAGACTTAAATAGTACCTAGTCAAGGAATATTAGCAATAACGTGTACTGGACCTCGATCACTTTCGCAGAAATGGGTCGTGTCTCAACTGTCCGAAGTTACAACAATGGCACACAGGAGCAGTGCCGCGGACAGTCCCGTGCCGGCCCGTGTCCGTGGCACCGTGACAGCTTGTCACAGGACCTGTTTTATTCCATTATTGTTCTAGTTTACTAAAAAAATGGTGCTTTTAGTAAGTTTGAAGGTGTTTTTTCGTTGGCACATGTTTAATTAAATTAAATTTACTTACAGTATGTAAAGAGAACCCCGTCCGACCCATTAGATTAATAAAGGTTAGGTAAACACATGACCAAATGTAATATGAAATTTTACATAATCATCATAGTAACAATACTAATGAGTTTTGATATAATCTTTATTTCCGCGAATTAATTCCAACTTCCCCAAAATTATAGCGATACGACAGCTTTGTAGGCATTAGTAGAATCAATTATCGACAATACCTTCATGGATCGGACAGGGTTTTCTTTACATATTGTAGAAATCCTCCCAGCGCGACCTTTCTAGCTCTATTAAACCACGATTAGTAACATCTAGGTAATCAAATTTTATCATAATTATGAATGATCAAGATGGCGGCGTTAGTTTCGATTCTGGTGACACGCCAAAAGAATAAATTTACATTGTAGTGCATAAGGGCTCTGCATGCCTCTGTCTCTATTATCAATTAGCTTTCATACTAGAGACAGTAGATAGCAATCTACCGTACTATTTATACCAACAGATTAAAGAGTACACAAATTGAATTAGTTAAAAATAGCTATAATTATATTTATTTTCATCGATCGACTCGTTGGTGTTTGGCACCAGCCGGCTTAACTTTGATCGATTCAATAATAAACAAACTCTTATGATGAATTCAAACGAATTATATCTGTCAATATATTCACTCTATTTACTCACTGTTATTTTGGGTATGTGACTTTGTTTGTCGTTCGTCACTTTGAGTGGAACGGGCAGCTCACTGAATGAGTTGGAATTTAAATTAAGTTGCTTATACATACACAGTAGTGGCCGATGGCCCGGCTTTAGCAGTGGCCAATCCCCACCCCTTTTTTTGTTGGGATGGGAAATCATCAAATGACCTCTCCCGCTCTGGGCGGAGCGGAAGGGCGCGTCAAGACTTTTACTGACTAAAGCCCATCCTTGTTTCTTCACTTGCCTATGCGCCAGGGCCACGGTTACTTTTTTAACCTGCCTCTAACCTTGACCCAGGAGGCATCGGTCTTCGTGGACCCACTACCCACTTCTCACCGCTAGCCAATCCCCACCCCTCAGTATGACAATTATCATTATATTCTCTTTTACAACACCAAACCACTACATAGATATGTATGTATGAACGCGTTACATTTACAAGAAATGACAAATCATGCATATGATTGACGTTTCTACTCGCATACTACCCATGGCAAATAATGAGCTGTATTTAAATATCAAGATATTAAAATCTATAGCACATTATTTACATTGAAATTTACATTTTAGTATAGCCCTATTTATTCATTCCACATACATAAAGGGTGTATCTGACATCGACACACAAACGAGTACCATGGATCCAGTACATGATTCTGAACCCCCCAGTGGTGGAATTTTTCGTCGGCTTTTTCATGATTTAAAAAAAAAAAAAATAATATAGTTATTTTCACTTCAGACCATTCACAATTGCTATACTTTTATAACCCAAAAAAAATTTTGAAGTAAAAATTAAATAATTCGCTAATTTCATAAAAAAGCGCAATGAAAACAAAACCCGAAAAACGATCTTATCAGCTGATTTAATAGAGTTCACATCAGGGATCAACGTCATACCTAAAAACTCGCACGGCGGCACGTTTGCAACGTTCAACGGCCGAGCCGACACTTTTTTTTAAACACTGTGTATTCTGTAACCGTTCATTAACGACATAAATGACTATCATAATTTTATTAGTGGCATGCGGTCTAGCCTTTTCGCGAAGTTTGCGTTACGATGTCAGATACACCCTGTATACTTACTATGGACGGTATACTAATTTCATGATGAAATTTCCTTATTATTTCAATATTTTCTCTTTGAAATCCATGGAAAATTACTAGAAAAACGAAGCACTATTCAATTTCAGACCGATTCTATACCCAGTAAGGTATAAACTCGCGTGGCAATATATTGTTCAGCGAAGACAGTTGTTCAATACTGTTGAGGGTTCTTATTTCCGTCAGGCGGTTGCCATAGCGTTATCTGCGAGGATTTGTCGTCGCCAATACCTTCGCATCCGGCCTCGGTTTGCAGAAAATGAGCGAAATAAACAAAACTCTGTGTACATATTTGGATCTCGACTCATATAAAGTAAATAGATAACATTGTGGAGATATATTTGCTGAAATGTTCAAGTATTTCATCGTACGACTCTTTATCGTGAAACAATAGTTGTACTTGTGTTTGTAACGAAATTTGATGAAAATAACAGAAGGAAGCGCAATAAATGTAAAGAATTTGTGAACGAAGTTACAACTAATTTTAATAAACATTATTAATTATGATGAATGACAGCCTCCGTGGCGTAGCGGTAGCGGATGCGGCCGCAGCGCAAGGTGGCGCGGGTTCGATCCCCGCACAGTGCAAGTATTTGTATGCATGAATATGAATATTTGCACTGGTCTGGTCGTGCCTCGGAAAGCACGTTAAGGCGTTGGTCCCGGTTGGCATACGAACATCTAGTGGCAGTCGTTACGGGTTGTTGGAGCCCTCAAAAGTCCACCAATTGGTCTAACTGCAATGCTTCGATAACGCCTTCGGGTTGTGGGGGTCAGACGGCAGTCGCTTCACGGAAAATATCGAAGTTTCGTCAAAATTAGCAGTTAGACTGGTAAAGCGGAGCCTAGACTCCAAAGCTGAAAAAGTTTTGGATGCGACTGGGATTAACGCTGAGATGATGACAGATGATGATTAATTATGATGAATACGTATAAACAGTGGATGCCGATGGACCGTGTGAATGTTAATATGGTTAGAAAAAGAGTAGAAAGAAGTAAGGAAGGAAAAAACTATGTAGTGCCGACTCCATATAATTTGGGATAGAAGAAGGAATGATAATGATGGGTTACATCAATTATTTACTTTCAATTTTATTATTGATTCATAGCAGTAATTTTCCTGACCTCCAGTTGAGACAGACTGACGGCCGGACCTAGACACTTACCCCCTTATTCATAAACGCTGACATTTTAGACGTTTGGACGTCACATAACTTTAATCATCGTTTATGAATAAACCCCTTAAACTCTGTGGTATTTATATTTATAGGATAAAGTTAAGTGACGGACGTTAATAGGTCAAAAATGTATGATTAAAGAATCGCTTATCACTAGTTAACTTTAAGCAGCGTTTATGAATAAGGGGGTTATTGTGTAACACACAATTTAAATCTTATTCTGAATCAATTTAAAAAATATTGTTAATCCATAGATACATATTTAAAAAAAAAAAAAAACATAAATTGTATAGATTTTACCTCTAATAATATCAACCTTATTTTTACACTTTTTATGATATCCTACAGTTACTTGCTTATATGTAGCTGCATTGCTCAGTATCTATTACGGTAGTAGTAGGTGTAGTAGCATTTGCAATGTTTTAGCATTCATTTTTATCATATTCTTTCCATGATACTCACCAAGTTACCAGCAAGCTAATACTGGCACTATATATATGTACATAAACCCTAACGTGCCAGAACCGTAGAGAAATACTCTCAAAGGTTTTAGTAAGAATATTTAGTTAGAAAATATCTTCTAAATATGGCAGTTTCCTCGGAGAAAACGTAGATCGCTTCACATCTTAAACAGTTATGAGGTCAGGTGCCGGAGTCAAGTCTTTCTAAACACGGATTGTAGAGGTGGATGCACTGCAGCGTGTAGGGATCCTTGACATGGTTTGCCACAGTATATGGAAACACCCGGTGGAATAACTTTTTAGACGTAGAACTAGTGATTAAAAGGAATAAATATATGTGAATCCAAAATGAATGGATATGTACCTGCAACATATCGTGAATTTAAGACCCTGACGATTTAATATTATGTATACACAAAGTAGCATTTGTGCTACGAGCCAATTTACTTTGTCTACGGAGTCTTTTACTGAGTTTAAAACCTTGACTTGTTTTTGCTTTTAGTTTACATTTTGTTTTTATAAATTTACTTTGAGAGCAGACTTCTCAGACTGCAAAAACGTAAATGTCGAGCAAAACAGGAAATAGTTTCAATTTGGAGCAAAAAGAGAAATCTTTGAAATCTATTAAGCGCAAGAAATTCGAAAAGATTTTTTTACGAAAATGGTTTCTAAAAATTCTTAAGATCTGGCCTGAAATTAAGACATTAGTCAATATAGCGTAAAATTTATAAATGTCTGAAAATACAAAAGGTACTCTCTTTACTGAATTCCTGTTGTAATAGTCTAGTTTGTTAACAGCATGATTGATTGCATTACATTCAGCATTGATGCATTATGGAATCGCTGTCCATCGTTAGTCACTCTTTATTGGATCACTTTAAACCTCATTAAATTTGGCAAATGTTATAACTTCATCGCGTTTGCATCACAATTTCAATCGGAGATAATCTGTTTCGGTTGAATTGACTGATTGCGGATTAATAGGTTTTTTATTTGGCTTATCTAACACTTTGCATAAGAGTAAGTTGAATTAAGTAATTAACCTATTTTAGTTTGTCAAAAAACTTAGTTTAAACAAACCAATTAAGATGCTCTTTTTATTCTGTCTGTGTTTTGCAAAACACATTCAGCTAATGTCGAAACCAAAATCCTATCTGTAATATCTCAACTATTATGTCTACCAAATATGGGAGGAGACGTGATCAATACAATACTTATCATACACTTGTATCGATCACATATAGGTACGCCTACACCTCAGCCTCAATTCTTTAAGAATTTTGATATATAACTCGTTTTCAAGTACAGGCACGCTCTATTCATAAATATGCGCCGGAGTGGGCGACAGTCGAGACTATAACATAGATCTGGCATACGTACTTAGACTTAGTGCATCCGGAGTCCCAACAGATGTGTTCTAGGTTTCGAAATAGATGAAAAACGTGCAAAGTTCCTAGACTTGCCCGTGAAGAACATTTGAACGGTTCACGTTCTTATTAAACTTTGATCGATAAATATTCTGCACAAATTCTTTATCTTTCCGGGTGAATATGCTGACAATTTTATCTCAAAATAACCTCCTCCGTTTTTAAAGTCGGTCAATTACTAACAAGCACTTGACTGTGTGATAGTCAGCTAGTATGATGAACTAATTCAAATGAATATCAACGGTTAATATCTTAAAAATTTATTAAACTGTGTTTCGTACAGACGACAGCACATTAGGCTACTACAATCTGTCAGATTTCTGTACTAGATTTACAACTTTATCTCTAAAGTTTAATGCTATAGAGATAAAGCTCAAGGTTGATTGGGAATATCTGATAGTTTGGGGTACATTGACCTTCTGTCGTCCATACGTCACTGCGTTCAACCACATCATATTCTTACACAATCTCTATATCCCAATATGTATTAAAAAAAAAACTCAATGATGTAATTTTCTTTTATTACGCCTAGTTTGTAAAATCACGTATTACTCTAACTAGAACTACCTATCATGTTCTTGTCTTATCTAGCGTTACATGTCTAGAAGAAGTTTTTAGTTACATCAGCTCTATTGTAATTCATCGTACGGCTTGATAAAACGGTGTCTTGCAATGTGGAGCTGAAGTATTTCTAAGATGATATCGCTTGCTATCACACTGATGTGTTCTAATAATCTCTAATTATGTGTTGCTATGTAGAATATTGATGGAAGATCAAGACTAGTAGATTTTATGTGATAGTTTTAATTTCTAATACATTTTGTTGTTGTGTGTAGTAGCTGCATGAATTATTAACTATAGCAATGCAAGAACTAGTTTCAGTCAGTACCTGGAAATATTGAGTTGAGTAGAAATTCGGCTTTGTCGAGCGTCATATCTGTCACTCTTACAGTATTTTTATATCACGAAGCGACACACGCTCTGCTTGTGGTAACCAATTATATATTCGCTGTAAATGTATGCGTAAACGCACTAGTTGTTGGTACCGTCCATGACAATAACGAACTCAAAGTGTATGTGTGTTGTTTGTACTGACGCTAGCCTTCACTCATACATTCACGGCGTTTTAGTACACGTGGTAACCACAAGTAAAGCAAGAATCGCGTCGGGGGATAAAATAAAGATACTGTACCTGTTTGACCATATTTTTTCCAAAAACTCAATATGTTATTTCAACGTCCGAGTACTGTAAAGTAGTGTTTTGTGTGTGAAAGTATTTGTATTTACATTAGTTTTGTTTTTCTTTGGAATGCGTTTGACCGCTGTATATTTATAGCAAAGCTTTGTATACAGCTTGCGTCAATACTAGCTGTGACAGTGTCAATCACTGTGTTCAGATTCCAAAGGCGCTATAGTGAAACTGAAAGTCATTGTTGTGCATCAGTGCGTACTGTATGCATTTATGATTTTCAGGACACACGTAGTTGCATGCTCATTACGGCAGTACTTTTTGCTTCGACCACGTTTCAAAGAAAGTGCGATGTATGTTTAATTAATTAGTAGTGGTTTTATCAGTTGTGTGTACATGCTTTGGTATTAATTAGCATAGCTGGAGATTTTTGCAGTCATACATGTTTTTTTTTACCAACAAATGCATGTAGTCAGCTCATCTTGACAACCTCCGTGGCGTAGCGGTAGCGAACGCGGCCGTTGCGCAAGGAGGCGCGGGTTCGATCCCTGCACAGTGCAAATGTTTGGATGCATGAATATGAATATTTGCACTGGTCTGGTCGTGCCTCGGAAAGCACGTTAAGCCGTTAGTCCCGGTTGCCATACGAACATCTAGTGGCAGTCGTTACGGGTTGTTGGAGCCCTCTAAAGTCTAACAATTGGTCTAACTACAATGCTTAGATATCGCCTTCGGGTTGTGGAGATCAGACGGCAGTCGCTTCACGGAAAATATCGAAGTTTAGCCAAAATCAGCAGTTAGACTGGTAAAGCGGACCCCAGACTCCAAAGCTGAAAAAGCTGCGGATGCGACTGGGATTAAAGCTAAGATGATGATGATGATGCATGTCATCTCATCTTAGCCTGAATACTTAAAGGTAAAATTGACGACTGCCACATTTTTTTAGTTAAAAATTTGTCAACAATTCTAAATTATTTATGTGATAAAGTAATTGATATAATCAGATCTAAGAAACATTCTTGCTACCTGAATTAACCATATTGAAGTATATACATATTTGATAAGAAAACACGTTCATAAATGTGGTAAAAAAAAGTATCACATGACTAAATAATGATAGGTACGACAAGAAATAATCACATGTTCTGACTCATGGCAACACCTTACATAGTAATTCTTAGCAATCAACCAATGAAACTTTAATAAACCCGTGTCGAGCTTGCCTTCCATCTATTGACTGCCAGATGGTCACTGGTAATACAGACACACCAAGTAAAATTACTAGGAAATCCATTACGTTTCTTAGAACTACCAAGCGTGGGCCAATAGCTCAGGTTCAGCAATGGACAAGGTACAAATGACTGTTGCTTAGTTCTCGTTCTACGAAGCCTAGTTTACGTGTTTCGTCGCTTAATAATTCAAATGCAGTCCTTTGGATCGGTGCTGAGAATTTGAACATGAAATTCTTTTAAATTTTCTTCACCGTGTGCTGAGAAATGTTTTTTCATGCCAGAAAACATCATCATTTCAGCTGAAAGACGTCCACTCCTGGACATAGGCCTCCCCCGAGGATCTCCACGACGAGAGGTCCTGCGCCTCCCGCATCCAGCGGTTTTCCCGCGACCTGCACCAGGTCGCCGGTCCACCTTGTCGGGGGTTTACCCACGCTGCGTCTTCCGGTGCGTGGTCGCCACTCGAAAACCCGTCGGAACCTTCGGGCATCGGTCCTACGGGCAAATAACGAAATCAATTAAAATATTGTGACATTTTCTTTCGTCTTCCTTTAATATGTTTGTTTTAGAATACACAAACACCATGTAATCCCCGGAGGGTTAGGGAGGTGTTACTTGTTATAGGGCCAACAACCGCCTATGTGTATATCTAGGCTCCGGACTGCTATTAATTTCCTGATGGACAAATTTAATATCAATTTTCCCGGTCCTTATTAAAGAATTAAAACGTATAAATTGAAGATAAAAACTGTGACGTAGCATGACAACTGAATGGAACTGTTATTAGGTTATTCCGGTAAGTCGGTAACTAAGTCAAGAGGTTTTTTGTTACCTTTAGTTAATTACCTAAACCGATGGAGTAAATAACAGATGCTATTTATTTTCTGCGAAAGCGCAAGCTCTTACCACATGATGCTACAGATCGCGCGAAATGGAGGAGAATGTGCAGGAAAGCGGACCCAGGGCACCAACGCGAAAGCCGCCGATGCAACCGGGATAAACGCTGAGATGAGATGATGATGATTTCTTTTCTGCGAAAATAGAAAATAAATTACTATGTGTATAATAAACCCTCTAGTAGGTAGCTTCTAATACACCACTCCATTTCACACTAGGTTTGTACCACACAGATAGCGAAGCGAGGCTACGTCAAGGGCAATGACGTGAAAATATGATTGATTCGCTTCCAGATGCTAGGCAACCCTCATACATCATACTGGTTCGCCTCGTAGGCAAAACAGTTTTGAGATATTGGGTAGCTAGATTGCGTTATACTTGACTAGTTTTATGTGCCTTGCTTCAGAGAGATATTGTGTTGTTTATCGTTGAAGAAAAGTGATGTAGGAAAACTAAAAAGGAAGGAAGGTGACGTGGAAGCGTTGAAATAGGTTAAGCAAATGGACTACTGTTTAGTGAATAAGTTTGATGACACTGAAGTAAAGGGAAGACCTTATCGAAAACGAGATTCGTTATTAGACACATCATCTTCTAAGGCTATCATCTCCAGGTTGTGGAGGTCAGACGACAGTCGCTTCACGGAAAATATCGAAGTTTAGCCAAAATCAGCAGTTAGACTGGTAAAGCGGACCCCAGACTCCAAAGCTGAAAAGCTACGGATGCGACTGAGATTAACACTGAGATGATGATGATGATCTTCTAACGCGATCTACGTAGTGAGAGAATGGCTAAAATAGAAAATAGTATGGTTGAGAAGTTTAGTCACATATTAACAAGGCAATTGTGAATGGAAAAGCCGATGGGAGACGCTCTATAGGAGATGTTCTTCAGTGAGGTCAGGTATATTCAGATTTATTATTGTGAATGGTTTTAGACTTAATTCTAAAAAGCTTCTGTACTCATCAAGTTCAATCAAATATTGAAATTCATCACAAACAAGCAATCGATACTTATTTAAATAACTCTAAACAGAGGTAGCCAAATTGTCAATAGTATTCAGTCCGCCACGAAAATATATTTCGTAGCCATGTTCAGTACAATTATCATAATCTTATGCTAAATCGTGGCCTGTCTCGCCATTCGCCATGAACTCCGTTCCCACGTGTAAGACTATTTGTTTCGCCTATGACGTCAAATAATTCCTGTCTGTGTTTATAATGTGCTATATGAACATATGGAGTACTGGTGTATAACTAAGTCCTTGGTGCTTTTGTGATTGGACGCTGGTTTTTAGTGACTCCAATTGACTTGTCAACCGAAAAAGGGAACACCCCCAATGCAATGCATGAGCAATGAAAGCCTTGGGGGAGACCTTTGTCTAGCAGTGGACCTCTATAGGCTGAAGAAGAAGAAGAACTAGTCTGTAATCCAGACTAATCTTGAAACTGGCCCTCATGATCTTCCTGTCCTGATTTGATTTCATTTGGGAACTTCAAATTGACTATTCACTAATATATATGCATTTTCTTTGACATGAATCGGTTTCGTTGATACTATGTTGTGTTCACAGAGCAAATACAGAGAGATGTTGTAATTAGATTTCCCTAAGAAACAACGCGTGACAATCTGCGGGATGAGGGGGATTATAAGTGGACTAACAAGATCCCGCCCACTTTTTTGTTTTCCATCTACCGATCAAAAGCAAAACTGCTTGCTCCGTTCTGTATCGATGTTACTACGTAGTTTAACTACCTCACACTAGATGTCACTAAGTGTAGGATGTAACAGGGCTGTACTTAGAATTTTCGTACCCTTACCTATTTGTATTAAACAAGTAATACTTGCCTAAATCAAAAGTAGCATTACGCGAATAAAGCTGTCTTTTGATATAACGAAGTATTAATTTCAGAGGCACAACAAATAATAAACAAATTATATCGCCTTAGAAGTTTTCATCATGAAAATGGTAAGAACCAATCTTTGTAAATTTTGTCGGAGTCCAGTCTTGTCTATTAATTTTAGTGAATCATTGCTGTGTAAGATTCTCTTCAGATGTAAATCTAGAACATACATAATTAAAACAAAAACTGTTATGATGGTTGTCTCACGAAGATAAAGTAGTTTCAATAATGATAGAATATTTAATTTAAAGGTAGTTTATTTTTATTTTCTGCATATTCAATATTTTATTAAAAATACTTTCCATTGATGAAGTATAAACCATGGGAAAATCGGTAAAATAATTGGATTCTAATTATGACGGTAAAATAATTGGATTCTAATTTTGACACTGTCTTTTTGTTAAATCCAAGGTTGTTGTTCATATACGATAATAGATGGCGGCTATTTAAAAAAATAGTAAGTATAAAAATTGCAAAAATAATATTTTGGCGAATAAAAAGTCTTTAGGGATGTTAATAGAACAAATTTCTGCATTATTATTAAATATATTAATACTGCTCTACTTACCTATTTATTCTTACTTCCCATGACATAGTGTTGCCATGTGTTGTTAAGTAAATTAAGTATATTTGAAGACGATAAGAGATTTTTTTAGAAACTATTCTATTAAATTATGCATAAAATTACTTACTCGTGAAATGTAAAGCCATTCATAGCATCAGAACGTCTATCTGAGTAGGTTTTACAAGATAAAACACAACACTTCATCCTATTTTACTTAACAAAAAAATAACACGAAAATGCCGCCGTTGACAAAGTTGTGCACAGTACGAAAGACGACAGTACACTGACTAAAGCCACGCCCTCTGTGATGGCGTCAGGGCCTTGTTGAGAATCACAGTGCACAGTTACTTAGGCCGCCCCCTCTCTGTATTTGCTCCGTGTTTGTGTTTGTGTTGATTGTTGATACTATATTGTTGAAAACAGTTGTTACAATGGTCTGCTTAAGACATGGATCAAGCCATAGAGACACCAGTGGGATAGTGTGTAACAAACACTAACTGTATGGTAGAAATAGCTTTCATTTTGGGCAGTTCAACAACATTCATTGCATTATTTAGGTTGTTTAGAAACAATTTCTTTTTTGAATATATGAAACAATGGATTAGGAATATTCTTCAAAATAATTCGTATTAAGATAGTTTGTTACGCAATTGGGTTGCAGGAATGTAAGACTACTTAAAACTTATAAAATTACTTTGTTCCAAGATTACAATATTACATAAGCAGCGGTGACAGGTTGCACGTCTGTAATCATAGGATTCAGTTGACACTTACATAATGAGGAAAATAAGACGACTCTTGAGTCACTACTTCCTTGTTTGAAGGAATTTTAACCAAGTATTTTTCTCATTTGTTACTCTTAAACAAAGACGAAGTGGTATTGAAAGTGCGTAATAAGTTAATTGGTTTATCTACGCAACCCTCATTAGCATAGGTCGGTCGTTTACACCCGGTGGTAGTTTCATCATAGGTTTACATTATAAAGTCCATTGACTGTAACGATCTTAGACGTTGTATGTCAAAGAATGTTTAACGTCTCTTACTTCAGTAAGTATGTTTGTTTTCTGAAGAGTCAACCACTCAATAATATTTTTTTTCCAATTTACGTTTGATCATGGAAATTACAGGAGACACTTATAATATACTAGCTTTCCGCCCGCGGCTTCGCCCGCGTGGTGTTCGGTTATATCCCATTTTCAAAGAACTCTTAAAAGTCCGGAATCAAAACTATCCTATGTTATTTCTCAAGGTCAACCTTTGTACCAAATGTCAATAAAACCAGTTCAGTGGTTTAGACGTGAAAGCGTAACAGACAGACAGAGTTACTTTCGCATTTATAATATTAAGTAGGGATTTGATAACTTGACTTTGATGACTTTTTTTGTTTTCGAGGGAAACTTTCAAAAGGCAACTGTTCTCTGTGAAGAGAGGCCGAAATGTGGGATTTGTACCTCACTAAAAACCCGGTGGGGATTCGTGGGGAGATTAAAGGGGCCTTCCGCCCGACGTCTCTTTCTCCGAGCAGGATTAGCCCTCTCTCATTGACCTGCACGGTCTTATAGAAGGACGCTACTTTCATGATTAATCAACCTGTCTAGTCACTTCCCAACTATGATGGGATCGGCTTCCAATCTTACTGCATGCAGCTGAGTATATGTACAGACGACAGCACATCAAGCTACTACAATCTGTCAGATTTCCTTATTAGATTTTAAACTTTACCTCAGCATTAAGGCTCAAGGTTGATTGGGAATATCTGACAGTTTGGGGTAGCTTGACCTGCTGTCGTCCGTACCTATTATTCAAGCGACTGCCTATTTGGTTTCGACAATCCTGGCTTGGTACACGATATCCTTTGGTAAGAACTTGATCATTAATAAAATTTCGCAAGTTGTTGTTATTTTACAAAATTCAACTGAAAAGATTTATAGAAGTAGTGAATTCTCCTGGCGCCTGTTAGGCAGGCAAAATTGTTTATTTATTTATCTAATGGCTGAATAAAATACGTATTTCATGTTACAAAGTGAAAGTTGTAATTAATTTGAATCCCAAAAGGATCCTTGTCATTCTATCTAACGCTTGTTGTGGTTATGTTTGCAACTTTAAATTGGTACGGAACTCATAATTAGTTTGGGTTTCACTAATAACTTCCCTTATTCATAGGTAATACTGGTGTGAATTGCAAACTAAGGAAAAAAGAGTATGTTGCGATTAATGTATGTTTTAAGAGGTATATTCCTTTCTTTTTGCTATAACTTCATCCTAAAATAAAGGTCTGCATAGAAACCAACCCGTGCTACCGTCGCGCGTCCGGTTCTTTTCGTTTGTTAGATCACCAAACGGATATCCTGTCGACGTTCTTCTGCCTGCAAAATTAAGGTCTCCGACATTTTTTTTTCAATATCCAGTCTTTCTTTTGCTTTTACCCGGACTATTAATAAAATATTAACGTCCTCTTTCTCATTTGTTCAACAAAGCGGAAAAGGAAATAAATATCTCGTAGACAGGCAACCTGAATAATACAGTATTATCCAATTCCTGATTATAGAAATATACAATATACACACAACAATCGACAATACTTGGAAATAAACTGTCCTTCACGGGTCGTTTACATCCAATGTTGTTATATTGTGTACTTTTGTTTGGGTATGGCATTAGATAACAATTAAACACACATACAAACCAAAGGCCGTTATCTACTTTGTTATTAACTTATACATATTTAGGATTATTTTCAAAGTCCTCCAGGCCGTAGAATAGAATAGAATAGGTACTCTTTTTTATGTACACCATATAAATGACAGAATATAGTAGCAGAGGGCGGTCTTATCGCTAAAAGCGATCTTGGCCGTATTTTGGTTGGCAGTAGGGAGACCTGGCACACAGTTGGACTCTCTTATCTCTCACTCTCATAGTCCGATGAGTTGGTTATCCAACACGACCGACAGGAACAACGGAACGCCTTGGGGTGCTTTCTGAGTTAAGGAAGTCACACCACCAACTTGTTATCTGGGGGCTCTAGTTTAGAATTCCTAATGGAAAAACCTAATAACACTTTTAAAAGAGTAACGGTTAAATTCACTAACTATTTTATCTTTACGAACCTATCTTTTGGAAAAGGCCTACATATTTGATTGTAAATTTAAAACTGCCATTATTGTGCCTTTTTGAAGTTAAAGATGACTATCAGTTTGACTCCATAAATGATGTCTACTGGGGCTTGAGACTAAGTAATAACAGCGGTACGGTTCGATCGATCAGGTTAAACAACACTTGCCGAGGCTTGTCCGTGGATGGGTGAACAATTTTACATACCAAGACTCCTCCGTTCCCCGGAAAGCTCGTAAATCCGTTGGTACCGGCTGTTACCCGTAGATCTTTAACTGTCGTTACGGAATACGGATCGTCAGAAGCCCGGAAAGCTGACTGACAATGTGTCTTATCTTAACATTAACAAGGGTCTTTGCATTATCAAGCAACTAGGTTGTAGAGGTCAGATAGACAGTTGCTCCACGTAAAATACTGGTGCTGCAGTTACCTGGAAGACTACAAGCAGCAAGGTTGGGAAATCGCTAGGCAGGTAAAGATAAAAGAATTCCTGTCGCAATGGTTACTTCAAATCAAGCTAGATGGTACTCGCGTGTGGTGATTATAATTGTATCCGCCTCTCGTTTATTAAAACGTGACTACATAGTATGCGTGCGCAAGAGTCGCCCAACTACAATTGATTTGTGGTGACTACATCTCAAGTAGTAATAATTACTGAAGAATTTATCGCTGGCTACAATTTACTGCTATTCAGAATATAGACAGTTGTTAGAATAACATCGATTTGCTTATTACTGCATTTCTTCATAATAATAACGATTAATCATCATATCACAGGTGCGTTCCAGTTAATAGCCCAAACAGACTTCAAATACAGACACGATCAAGTAGCCAAGATCATACTAAAAAATTTGCACAACAGTACAAACTTATAGATTTCTTTACACTATACTAGAAATCCGTAAGTCATCGGCTGAAACATGGTCGCTCACAATGGGCCTCATACGAAGGCATACAAAGGGCAATGGAAAGAGCTATGCTTGGAGTTTCTCTGCGTGATCGAATCAGAAATGAGGAGATCCGCAGAAAAACCAAAGTCACCGACATAGCTCTGCGAGTCGCTAAACTTAAGTGGCAGTGGGCAGGGCACATTGCTCGTAGAACCGATGGCCGATGGGGCAGTAAGGTTCTGGAGAAGGTCGCGGGAAGCCGATGGATGCAGGCAGCACAAGACCGGTCAGCGTGGAAAGCCTTGGGGGAGGCCTTTATCCAGCAGTGGACCTCTATAGGCTGAAGAAGAAAAAGATATTACAAATACAATCCAGAAACTGTATTAGAAAATCCCTCAACAAACCTATATTCTGACAGCGCCATTCTTACCGATCGAACAATTCATTTCACTAATAAACAGCATAGAAATAACTGGATAATATATAGATATTGCTATATCAACTACTGACTTGCAGAAAAATAACAGACAAACTGAGCAAATATGCAGAACTAGCGGCCGAAAGCGACTTCGTTCGCGTGGAGTAAATTATGCTCCGCTCCTATTAGTCGCAGCGGGATGTTATATAGCCTAAAGCCTTTCTGGGTTAATGGGCTATCAAACTCAAAAAGAACTTTTCAAATCGGACCAGTAGTTCCTGAGATTAGCGCGTTCAAACAAATAAACTCTTCAGCTTTATATATTAGCATAGAAGTATATAGATTAATAGATGAAGTAGCCCGACAGTGACATCCGCCAAAAGTTATAATAATACTGACCAATAGTATTGACTACAGCAGGAGTAGTACCAAAACAACTTCACTAGTCCCAAAATTTCCTTAGCTTACTTGCAAATGCCTACCACATGCAGACTCCTGAGAAAGTTTCTACAATGTAAATAGGAAAATCCGTATGAAAACACAAACATGCTACCATCTTCTCAGAAATCTTCTGCACGTGACGGCACTTTTCCTGGAAAACCATTTACATTGTATAGTCTCGTCTAGACTATAGATATAAAGAGCCAAGATTCACAGATCGCGCATTGAGTTCACCTTGCTGGGTTAAGTAAGCGGTTCATACAAATCTGAGCCTTATTGTTATGTAATAGTATTCATATTCGCATTGAGCAAACGTGGTGATTACGCTCAATCCTTCTCTGTATGAGAGGAGACCTGTGCCCAAGAGTGGGACGATAAAAAAGGTTGATGATGATGATGATGATTCATATTCGTATGAGTGAATGTGAGCCAGAGTTTTGTACGTATTTCAATATTAATATTGATACAGTGACATTCGCTTACTTGTCGTGAATATTGTCTAAAGAATAAGAAAGCACGTATTTCAGGTAACCCAAAAGCACTCATACAGTAACCAGAATATACACACATACACAACACATTAAAAATATTATCGAACACAGCTATAAACATGCCTGCTTCAGTAATGACCGATATACGGGCTGTCATATATCTCGCGGCAATCATCGCAAGAGCGAACAGAAGTTTCCGAGTGAAGAGTTTGAATAATAATGATTATAATTTCATTGAAATCAGATTTATTAACGCTAATTTGCCGTCGATAAAAGTAATCATAAACATTTGATATAATATTTTTAATTAAATTAAAATACTTAACTCTGATACAACAACGACGAATTTCTTGCAAATTTCCAAATCACTGACTGAAAGGGCGCCTGCGCATACTTTGGTTAGCTAGGTCACCTTCGGCTGCAGTCGTTCATCTTCGGCAGAAATCACTCGATGACCGATACATGGTTCCGTACGAATGCCACTTACTGTTCACCATATCATTAATAGGACGGATATAAGAGGCAGTCTGATTATTATGTCATGTGGGGTGATGAAAAGGAATGAGGGAAATGTGAGAAAAATCAGTAGTGCGATATGAGATGCTAGAAAGTGAGTGACGACTAAGAAAAAAATATGTTGCGCCGATTTCAGATAATTTAATTTATCTTATTTTTGAGCAAGAGAATGATGACTGATGAGTTGAGTACTTTATTTATTTGTAGGAAATATTAAGAAATTGAGCCTAGTATGTAGTAGGTACGGACGACAGCAGGTAAGGTATCCGAAACTGTCAGATATTCCCAATCAACCTTGAGATGAAGTTGAAGATCTATTAAAGAAATCTGACAGATTGTAGTAGCTTGATGTGCTGTCAATTGCTGGAAACTTCACTAATGGCTTCATTTCCTAATTACTTTAAGTGCAAATTAGCGAAACGCTTAGGCTCATGTATTATATTATGACTACGACAGCTATAATAGCATATTAATGCTGTACCAAACACTCCAGTATTTGGAGGTGGGGGGGGGAGGTCGTAATGATAACATAAACTTATATTTCCACGCAGTCACAAGAACAATAGTAAGCTGTCTCCCTTGGAGGTTATCAACCTGTCACTATTACTGCATTGTTTGGGTCATAACAATCGTTTGCCTTCGGAAAGTACTCGAAACACCTACTGTCCCCCACATTAGCTTCGCCCGTAAGGTTAATGGGTAATTCCGTCCTTACGAAGTCTGTCTAGGTGCCTGATAATACACTAATTATGGTTGATGGCCATATTTATTAATGATTTGCAAGTTGATTTGTATGCGGATTGTATAGTGTTTGATTAACAGGTTGATAGGAGACGGTTTGAACTTATTAAATTAGTGGCCATTAAGTTTGGAGTTTTTATTTGACTGCCTCGTTATCTTGTGGTCGCAGCGTCACAAAACAATATGATGTTCTGGGTTCGATTTCCGGGTTTACCGGTGTTTTTGGATTTTCCACCTAGAATAATTTAAGTAATTTTCCTGTTCTCTAGTAATATAGTAGCTGCAGGAGTGTTCTAATGATATATTTAAATTATATGTTATTTAAAATTAAATGAGTGCGACTTCGTGTGCGTGAAATTTATTTGTTCCCGTTCCTGTTACATCGCACAACTTGCCTGCTTTATCACTACGTTTTTATTCAGCGTTTTTCTGCTTTATTTTCTTTCTCGGCTTTTAAGAATCCTAACGTGACGTCATGCTTTACATAAGAATTTGGTTTTTTTTTTATACCAATACAAAAAAACGATTGACCACGTGATTTATCGCGTCACGTGGTAAGTCTTTTTCGTTATTGGTTGGTTTGGTATTCGATTTCGTTACGTTATGAAGCGATGTTACATTGGCTAGGGCCCCAGGTCATCTCCGGCCGGGATTGCCGCGATTTCGTTAGGCAAAATGCAAAAAAAAAAAAGAAACTTTAAATCTCGGTAGCTCCAGAGATAACTCCCTACATACAAACGACATTCAAACAAATTTAACCTGAATGTATTAAATTTTTGACAAATGTCTTTTAATTTTCTCTGGAAATCTTTTTAACACTAGATTTGACTAGAGACTATTAAACTACAAGAAGTAATAACTATTCAGATGCTGGTTTAGCACCAATTCTCGCAGAAAATCTTGGTCGGCAGTCAGATAAGGCCAGTTATCTAGCTCGATGTCGCCCAGACTGGTTCGGAACCGGACCGCACTTGCTTGCATTATTGCAAGGTTCACTAGATGTTAGAGATAATATGATACAAGTAAAATGTTGTTTATATCCTTAACTCGCAACCTCTTAGATGTCCGTACCATTCTATCAATACTAATATATAAAGCTGAAGAGTTTGTTTGTTTGTTTGTTTGAGTCCGATTTGAAAAATTATTGCGTTGGATAGCCCATTAATCCAAGAAGGCTTTAGGGTATATAACATCACGCAGCGACCAATCATACATAGTAACCCCCTGGTAACAGGCAGACAGACAAACATTGGAGGGTCATTGGTCTTAGTTTACAACAAGCTACCCATGGGCATTCGAAACTTACCCATTAAACGATTTAAAAGCTATATAAAAGCCAAACTTTGTAAAAAGGTGTATTATAAAATCACAGATGATTTAGAAGACAATAACTTTGGACAGCTCGCTCTGCTAAGCATTGTTATTAAGCAATACGCGTAATTATGCTACAATTATGACAATTTAAACACTGTTTTTTTTATCATGTAAATTATTGTAAACATTTTCATTTTTAATGTCTGGACTTGAAAAAAGACGATGATCCCTGACTTTGTTTCGGCTTTTTTTTCTCAGAGGTAGGTAGTCAGTTAGGAAATGCCGGCTCCACCTAGTTTAAAAAAATATGCCGTGTAAAGTGATCAGTGATCCTACTTGCTTAATAAACGACGATTTCATTTCAGTAATGGGGTCCTGTTTTTGTAAATTACTGCTCTTTAAGAAATAACTACAAAGTTATACAACAGAACTTTGTAGAGATCGAAATATGCCGACGTAATATAATTATATTATTTATGCTCTGCTAACAATAGAAAGTAATTAACGATACCCAACAAATTCTGATAATTGACTCCGAAATGCGGATTAACGCGATAGAGATGTTATGGAACGTGTTCGCTTTATTCTCAGATTAGACGTGAGTAAACATGCTGTAATTATTCGGGGAATTAATACAAAACACATGTGCGAAATTTTCCATTGCTTCAGCTTCGTATGGGGATTCACTGTAATTAAGAAGGAACAACAGGTAAGAGAATTACAACACAACAATACACAAATCAACAACAATAATTCCTGGAAGAGGTGTGCAATACACCCGCATTTCGCTTGTTATGTTCAGCCCCCTAATCGGCGAACACATTTTTGTCAAATGATTGCCACTAGTTGGCATTAGTTGGGATCGTTCGGACCGCCCATTGACCCGCCCCCTAATCGACGAACACAGTTTTGTCAAATGATTGCGACTAGTTGGGATCGTTTGCATCGAACGGACCAATGGGCGGTCCGAACGAACCCAACTGATGCCAACTAGTCGCAATCATTTGACAAAAATGTGTTCGCCGATTAGGGAGCCGTTCGGTTCAAACGATCCCAACTAGTCACAATCATTTGACAAAAATGTTTTCGCCGATTAGGAGGCAGGTCCTATGTAATAGGAGCGATTCTATTTCAATCAATCGGGCTTCGTGAATCCATATTTTGGGCTGCTACTAAGAAATTCCTGATGAAAAATACCCCATTACGCTATGCCTGACCTAAAACCGAAACCGTATTTGGACCGTTTTTGGAATGAAATATTCAAGGGTATTCTATTGACTTCAGCATCCTCTAATACCATAAAAATTCAAGAAGACGGTTGCGAGAATATTCAGATGATTCATCATTCTGTAATTTTCTCTGCGGCCATCTTAGATTTTCAATATGCTGCCGCGGGGGTGCCCGACACCACACGTTTTTATTATTCTGTAATAAGACCTGGGGGTAAATACCTTCTCGAAAAACTTTACTAACGAATCGATTAAGTATTTAAATTATTTAGCCTTGTAATTTCGTAACTTCTTGTGACTACTACATTTTATTTTGTTAATAACATTGCTAAATTTAAGAAAACAGCTGTGACATAGCTTAGCAGCTCAAGTGACTAGTTTATTATTTATCGTTAGGCGTTCGGTTTATTTTTTTAAATCTTGTTTTTATTAACTCGTTTTTTTACCTTTAATTATCTACATAAACCGATGGAGTATGTGAATAATGGTTTTTAGAAAATAAGTAGATTATCATTCATATTTAATACAGCAACATAAAAGCAAGTATTAAGATAACAATATCATAAAAGCGAACAACATTTAATACAAAGTGATTTACGCGTACAAAGTTAAGCAATACTAACAGCTGGCTGGGAGCCATTTTCTGATAACTTTTACTTGAAATATATACACTCTATTTACGATGTCACATATAGCCGACAATGTAGCATGTAGCATAATCTGTCTGTAATGTTCCCAATGGTGGGACACTCTTCTTCGAACTTTTCGATCTAGAACTTGCCGACTGCCTTAAGACGCTGTGAATAGCAAACTTTTAGGTATTTGAGGGGGTGAAGCAGACGAAGTGGGACACGACTAGCCCCGCCCACTGCGGGGCGCGGGGCGCTCCGCGCGAGTACATCGATGCGTGAGGTGAGGCGTCGTGCATCGAGAAATACGCACGTTCTATTAAATCTATACCAACCATTCTCTATTCCATCTACATTTAGAACCGTAATTTCACAACCCAACCGCGAGGTACGGTTGGCTCTGTTCGTCACAGTCCCGGTTCGCATTAGACGAGCAGCAGGTTCGAATCCCACATCCGTTCACTTTACCTTGCGATTTTCGAAAATGTATATTTTATACATATTGTTACGAATGGACCTTATGTCGATGGCATAAGGTTCAATATCGCGTGACATGCAGTGTGTCACTTTTAAGTCCTATTCCTCCAGATCTAGACATTTTCTAGGTACTTACTTGGCCGGTGACCTCGAAGTTATGCAGTATTATTATTACGCCTAGAGGATTCTGGAATGTTCGATCAGCTGGCCTATATAAGCGCCGCGACGCCGATGCAGAGTCAGTCTACACTCGACTAGCGATACGAAAACAGCGACAGTTAAGAAGCGATCTTAAAGAAGACCTACTGCGACAATTACAACGAGAACTTCGAGTACTACGTGAAGTAACATCTGCAGCGTTATTGTGTGTTTACAACACGGACTTCGTGGACATAAGGGAAGACTTCGGTGCAACGTCAGCGACATTCTACTTGTCATTGCCTACAATCGACTGTACCTTCGTTGCCAATAAACTTCGTAACCCTTAACCGGCGTTTAAGTACCCCTAGCCCGTAACAATTGGTGTCAGAAGCGGCATGCCGGTCACGCCAAGGGAAGACGAAAGAGTACGCACGCGACGACAAGCAGCGATGGATTTGGCGCGTCAAGAGCAAGAATCGCTTGGTGTCCCTGCACCCGTAGAAGATGCGGCCGTCGTAACACCTGTAAGTGCGCCTACTACCACCACTATTTCCGGAAGCATTGGATTCGATTTATCAGCGTTACTGGCTCACTTGACGGCGCAAATAAAAGGTATAGCAGAATCTCAGACAGAAATCCAGGCAAAAATAGATAAATCCCAGGCAGAAACCCAGGCAAAAATAGATAAATCCCAGGCAGAAACCCAGGCAAAAATAGATAAATCCCAGGCAGAAACCCAGGCCCAAATAAAACAATCCCAGGCAGAAACCCAGGCACAAATTAAAAATGTAGCAGCATCCCAGGCAAAATCCCAGCAACTAGTATTGGAACTAAACGGAAAGTGGGAAAAAACTAAAGAAGAGGTGAACGAGCTTAAAATAAAAGCAACACAACAAGAGGCACGTATGGACCAGCAAAATACGCGCATAGACAAACAAGAAGCGCGTATGGACCACCAAGATACGCGTATAGACAAACAGGATGCTCGTATAGACAAACATGATGCGCGTTTCGAGACACTAGACAGCACAATCATGGAGTGTGAGAAAGAAATAAAATTCCTCCATGACAAGGTACAGAAAGGAGGCATCAAAGGGGTGATACCTAGTGCTTTGCCGACGTTCCAAGTGCCTCATTTTGACGGAACAACGTCATGGGCGGCCTTCCGCCTTCAATTCGAAAAGGTCGCAAAAGGCAACAACTGGGACGACGATCAAGCGGTAACCGCTCTTACGCTTGCTCTGCGTGGTGATGCAGTACAAATTCTCGAAAATATTTCCGGCGATTGCAATACTCTAGCCTGTCTGCTAGAAGCGTTGGAGTCTAGATACGGGGAGAAACACCTCGAACATGTCTACAGGGCTCAACTCCGCGACCGCACACAGAAGAGCAGTGAGGGTTTGCAAAAATGGGCAACGGAAATAGAACGTGTTGTTCGGAGGGCGTATGCATCAACACCGGGATTAATTGATGCTACTACGGTGCAAGCTTTTACTGATGGAATCCGAGATGCAGAAGTCAGGGCTGCAGTTCGTCTGGGTCACCATCAGACTCTGAAGGCAGCCTTGACACACGCTCTGGAAGTGGAAGCAGTACGCCAAGACGGCCGACAACAGCACCGCATTCGCGAGGTAACCCCAATAATTAAAACTCGGCAAGGACCAACCTGCTATGAGTGCGGCGAAAAGGGTCATATTCGGATCAATTGTCCCAGGAAGTCTAAGGGAAGAAGTACTTCTGGGACACAGGTGGAAGCCGAGGATTTAAACTAAGAACAGCCAGGGCTATGGGGCGAGTACTGGCTGGTCGACCTGAAGCCCCCATTATAACAGTATCACAAGTGGGCGATGGAAACAGTCTTATTATAGAAGGAGAACTGAATGGTAAGTCATGCAGTTTCACGTTGGATACTGGTGCATCAAGAACTATTGCACGACCGGAGCTATTTCCTCGGACCATAGCATGGAAAAGAGGGTCTTCACAATGCCGATTACAAACCGCCACCGGCCAACCAGTACTCGTCCTTGGTGAAACGAACGTGTCCTTGAAAATGGGTGATAAGACATTCACGCACCCTGTTTTAATAGCAAATATTACAGATGATTGCATAATAGGACTGGACTTTTTGAAGAAACAGCAGTGCGTCCTTAATGTAGCAAAAGGAGTATTGAGTTTTCCAGAACAAGAAGTATTTCTTCAAGGTGGAAAACAAGGGTCAGTGTACTGTTTAAGGAGAACGGTATTACCACCAAGATCAGAAACCTTAGTAAATATTAGACTATCACCAATAGGATGCCGTAAACGTTGCATTATAATAGAAGATTCTGGAGATCACCCAGACTGGATAACAGCAAGGACACTGATGATGATTTCCGATAAACCAAAAGTCCGAATTATCAACGTTAGTAACAAAGAAATAATTCTTGAAAAGAATTGCATGGTGGGTGTGTGCGATCATGTAGCGTCTTTGAGAAAAACAGAGGCGCACGAAAAGGGACGTGATAAGAAGTGGCAGGAACATGTATCGACACTACTCGAAAATTGTAAGGGTAATTTAAATAAGTTCGAAAGTTACAAAGTTAAGCAACTGCTGCATAACTTCCATGACATCTTCTCGAAGACCGACGGTGACGTGGGAAGGACCGGGCTCGTCAAACACCATATAGATACGGGTGATACACAGCCGATAAGACAGAGACCACGTCGTATCCCCTTTGCAAGAGAACAGGAAGTGTCGGAAATGTTAAGAGATATGGAGAAAAATCGGATTATCGAAGCGTCTACCAGCCCTTGGTCATCTCCAGTTGTCCTAGTTAAGAAAAAGGATGGCAGTACAAGGTTTTGCGTTGACTACAGGATGTTGAACGATGCCACGAAAAAGGATAGTTATCCTCTGCCACGTATAGATGACACTTTGGACTTGCTAAGTGGCATGAAATGGTTCTCCACAGTTGACCTCAAAAGTGGATATTGGCAAGTGGAAATCTGTCAGCAGGATAAAGAAAAGACCGCTTTCACCACTGGTCCTGGAAACGGTCTCTGGCAATTCAATGTCATGCCTTTTGGACTGTGCAATGCTCCAGCTACATTTGAGCGCCTAATGGAGCGCATCTTGGTGGGGTTGCTTGGTGATGCATGCCTGGTCTATTTGGATGACATCATCATTATGGGACGAAACTTCGCAGAACACCTACGCAATTTGGAGAAAGTGTTCCAGAAACTGCGTGAAGCGAATTTAAAACTCAGTCCTAGTAAGTGTACACTATTCCAGAAAGAAGTTGGATACTTGGGACACATTATTTCGGCGCAAGGAATTCGAACAGACCCTGAAAAAATAAAAGCCGTGTCGAAGTGGCCTACCCCTCGTAATAAAACTGAGGTACGCTCTTTCTTGGGTCTGTGTGCATATTACCGTCGGTTTGTGAAGAACTTCTCCGAGTTAGCGAAACCGTTGCATCGTTTAACAGAGGAAAAGTGTCTATTTGAATGGAACTCTGACTGCGAACAGGCATTTGCGCTACTGAAAACCCACTTGTGTGAGGCTCCTGTATTAGGTTACCCTAGTAGGGAAGGCCGATTTTTGGTAGACACAGATGCCAGCAATGTTGGTATTGGAGGAGTTCTCTCTCAAACACAAGGAGATAGGCAGGTCGTTATCGCATATTTCAGCAAATGCCTTTCCAAGCCAGAAAGAAATTACTGTGTTACCCGCCGAGAACTTCTAGCCGTTGTTAAGACCTTACAACACTTCAAGAAATATTTGATTGGGAGACAGTTTACACTTCGTACCGATCACGCTGCCTTACAGTGGCTCCTCCAGTTCAAAGACCCAGAAGGACAAGTAGCAAGGTGGATAGAGCAGCTGCAAGAATTTGACTTTGTCACTGAACATCGGAAAGGCAAGTCACACAATAATGCTGATGCTTTGTCTAGACGACCTTGCGAAGAGTCTTGCCGACATTGTGCCAAACAGGAAAAGAAAGAGAACGTAAGGATTGTCCAGGTGAACGCTTTGGACGAAGACTGGGATAATCAATCATTGGAAGACGCACAAAGGGAAGATAGTGACTTGAAGACAGTAATCGAATGGAAACAACGTGGCCAGAGGCCCGCTTGGAGTGAAATATCAGCGCTTAGCCCAACAGTAAAAAGTTACTGGGCTCAGTGGGACAGCCTGATAATTGATAATGGAGTTCTCAAGAGGAAATGGGAATCACCCAGTGGACAGGAGGTCACCTTACAGATAGTTGTCCCCTGCGATAAAGTCGCGTCAGTGCTAAGACAGGTGCACGACGGAGTATCCGGAGGACATCTAGGAGTAAAGAAAACCCTGGAGAAGGTGAGGAAAAGATTCTACTGGGTGCATTGCCGCGAAGACGTAGAGGACTGGTGTAGAAAATGCGTAGCTTGCTCCTCAGTAAAGGGACCGCAAACGAGAACCAGAGGTCGGCTGAAAGTGTACAATGTTGGTGCACCATGGGAAAGAGTTGCTGTCGATATAGCTGGACCATTCCCTGTTACTGAAGAAGGGAATAGGTATATCATCGTCATGCAAGACTATTTCAGCAAATGGCCAGAAGCTTTTGCAGTACCTAACCAGGAAGCTCATACAGTCGCCAAAAAGCTAGTTCACGAGGTGTTCTGTCGATTTGGCGTTCCCTTGGAGTTACACTCTGACCAGGGTAGAAACTTCGAGTCTTCACTATTTCAAGAGGTTTGCCAACTACTCGGGATACATAAGACTCGTACAACACCGTATCACCCACAGTCAGATGGAATGGTCGAAAGATTCAATCAGACGTTGGAGAATCATTTGGCCAAAGTAGTGGAAGAACACCAGAGGGATTGGGACCAATACATTCCACTCTTCTTAATGTCATACCGCTCTGCAACACATGATAGCACAAATTGCACACCGGCGAAAGTCAACTTCGGCCGAGAAATTAGACTACCCATAGATGCACTAACCGGAACACCTCCCGATACTCCTATCCTAGCCGTCGACTATGTGGCCGACCTACGGCGTAAATTAGATGGAATACATGAGCTAGTGAGAAAGAATGGTCTGAAAACCAGTGAGAAAATGAAAATCCGATACGACCGCAAAGCTAACGTGCCCGGATTTGAAGAGGGAACTTTGGTATGGTTACATAATCCCATAAGGAGAAAAGGAAAGAGTCCGAAATTTCAAGCCAAATGGGAGGGTCCGTACACGATAGTAACCAGAATAAACGATGTCACCTACCGGATTAAGAAAGGACCTAGAGGGAAGCTGAAGGTCGTACACGTAGACCGCCTAGCTCGCTATTATGGATCAAATCATGCTCGGGACGAGCATGACTAAGAAGGGGGCAATGTTACGAATGGACCTTATGTCGATGGCATAAGGTTCAATATCGCGTGACATGCAGTGTGTCACTTTTAAGTCCTATTCCTCCAGATCTAGACATTTTCTAGGTACTTACTTGGCCGGTGACCTCGAAGTTATGCAGTATTATTATTACGCCTAGAGGATTCTGGAATGTTCGATCAGCTGGCCTATATAAGCGCCGCGACGCCGATGCAGAGTCAGTCTACACTCGACTAGCGATACGAAAACAGCGACAGTTAAGAAGCGATCTTAAAGAAGACCTACTGCGACAATTACAACGAGAACTCCGAGTACTACGTGAAGTAACATCTGCAGCGTTATTGTGTGTTTACAAAACGGACTTCGTGGACATAAGGGAAGACTTCGGTGCAACGTCAGCGACATTCTACTTGTCATTGCCTACAATCGACTGTACCTTCGTTGCCAATAAACTTCGTAACCCTTAACCGGCGTTTAAGTACCCCTAGCCCGTAACAATATTTTCATTTTTTATTATTACTTTTGTTTTATTTTTATAATGCGCTTTGTCCGTTCTGCTTAAATTTTTTGTGTTATGTCCTTTTTTCATGAAACTGTTAGAAATATATCATTTCTAGAAATTACTATTTATAAACAGCTGTTTAGAGCAACTGTTAAAAAAAATGCATTTTCGGATATTTAAAAAAATAAAAGATTTTTTCTTCAAAACTGCAACTCTTATCGAAGTCGGGTTTGTACGAGTGCTTAGAATAACACAACACAAAAAGATTGAAATAGATGGAGGCACTTGGAGGAGGCCTATACTGAAAGGGGCCATGAATAATGCAACAAAATGAAATCTAAATTTACTGTTTTGAACTATTATCAAATCAACTGTTATTTTTATTGTTTTTCTTTTCTATTCCATCTACATTTAGAAGGGTAATTTCACAACCCAACCCCGAGGTACGGTTGGCTCTGTTCGTCACAGTCCCGGTTCGCATTAGACGAGCACCAGGATCGAATCCGACTTTACCTTGCGATTTTCGAAAATGTGTACTTTATACATATTTTCATTTTTTATTATTTTTTTTGTTTTCTTTTTTATTTTTATAATGCGCTTTGTCCGTTCTGCTTAAATTTTTTGTGTTATGTCCTTTTTTCATGAAACTGTTAGAAATATATCATTTCTAGAAATTACTATTTATAAACAGCTGTTTAGAGTAACTGTTAAAAAAAATGCATTTTCGGATATTTAAAAAAATAAAAGATTTCTTCTTCAAAACTGCAACTCTTATCGAAATCGGGTTTGTACGAGTGAAATAGATGGAGGCACTTGGAGGAGGCCTATACTGAAAGGGGCCATGAATAATGCAACAAAATGAAATCTAAATTTACTGTTTTGAACTATTATCAAATTAACTGTTATTTTTATTGTTTTTTTTTTTAAATTATATTATGAACTAAGAAATTCATGGTTAAATAAAGGCTTATTATTATTATTTATTATTAATTTCTAGAAATTTGTAGAAAGAAAATTATAACGAATTGATTTTAAATATTAGTTTGCATTATAATTGTTACAAAAAGAATATATTTAAAAAGATGGAACAATTACTACAAAAAATACAGAAAATCGGATAAATTAATAATAATTAAAAAAAAAAACAATTGCAAATAAGAAATCCAACAAAAAGCATACAACGTAAGGCTGGGGTTTGAACCCGAACACATACAGGTGAAGAAAAATGTGCCGCGAAAAAGTAAAAAGAATAATTACAGAAAAAAATCAAATAAAATATCGGCAAAAATACAACAGTAAATTAAAAAGCATTTATTTCAATTAAAATCTACAAAAAGCATATAATGTAAACCTGGGGTTTGAACCCGGGCAAAAACGAAATATGATTATTCATCAACAAACAGACACGTAAATATAATTATTTTCTGTGCGGGGTAAAGCAAAAAGTGACATAGGTCCGACAAGCACCACGCCTCAGCGGTCACTGTCGCTAAGCATAGAAGTGAAAGAGAAGGCAATGGACGCCGCGATGGAGCGACGTTTCGTTCACGTTATTTATCATTAAATACATTATTTATTTTAGAATATCTTAGTTAAATCGATAAACAAAAACAATGGTTTCATTTACTATTATACTTTACATCGCTCTTCTCAATTTTATCAAGATTTGATGATTAATAATACAGTTACAACTGTTATAAATTCAATTTTAGGGGTTACTTTAGGATTTTTTTCTATCGAGAAAATTAATTCAAAACGTGTTTTGAAAACAATGGTTTCCTGCTACATATAATCAAGATTAACATATAAATTTTTGGCTGCTCTGAAATGTATACATTTGGCTAAAAAATTGTTTTAAGAAGCCTATTTTTACTGAACACAGCGCCTTAAGAGGGGACTCTAGTGCCGAGGAATTTGGAAAATAGGTATTTGAAGAAACTATTGCCGTCGCGTTGCTTCCAACCTCTCCCGGTAAAGTACGAAAAGGACAGTTGCAGCTCAGGCTGATTTTACCTACAAACACGCTGACCCAAAGACGTTTCGTATTCCGCTGTTTTCTTTTCAAACCACGACAGATCTCATCGCGATCGCGATTTTGAAGCATCGTATTTCTTTTATTAATTAAGTTTTGGAAAAAATCAATTGATAGGGGCACGTATAATCACGGTGTAAAATTGTAGAAAAAATAAATTGCTCTAAAAGCATTATCCACGAAGAAAACAGCGCAATACTTTTGTATAGAGAAAGCACCACTAGAGTTCCCTCTTAACTAATGATGCACTACAATCCTGAAATAGTACAATTTCCGCTATAAGTCCTAAGTTTTTATAGTCCTAACTTAAAAACTAGTAATTTCAGTTTAATTTATTCAACATTAGCGAAACATTTTTCAGTCACATTTTCCCCACTTTGCTAAACGTAGATTATATTGAAGCGTTAATTTGACGTTCTTGTTTGAACACCGTCTAACATAATTATAGCCGTCGTAGTCATATAATACATAAGCCTAAGCGTTTTGCTAATTTGCACTTAAAGTAATTAGGAAGTGAAGCCATTAGTGAAATTTTAAGAGTTTCATGACAATAAATTAGTCGGGTAAATTAAGACTTATATCTTTCTTATAACATATCCATTATACTAATGAAGCTGATAAGATTGTGTGATATTTTTGTTTGAATGCGCTATTATCTAGAACTAGCCTGATATGATTTTTTTTTTTGCATTTGATAGCCCAGTGCTTTAGGAATTATTAACTTAACACTACTTAACACTTAGCAGTCGACCAAAACTAAAAGGAGAAATAATGGTCAAAGCAAGTGCGCGGGTTCGATTCCAGGTCAGGCAAGTACCAATGTAACTTTTCTAAAGTTATATGTACTTTCTAAGTATATCTTGGACACCAATGACTGAAGGTGAAGGAAAACATCTTTAGGAAACCTGGACTTTAAGTCTGAAATCGCCAACCCGCATTGGGCAAGCGTGGCGAGCGATTATGCTCAATCCTTCTCTGTATGAGAGGAGACCTGTGCCCAGCAGTGGGACGATAAAAAGGTTAATGATGAAGATGATGATGAAGGTCAAAGCAATAGCGCGTGAGGTGTGGGAGTTTTATTAAATATGATTGTCGTTATAATATTGTATGTTATGTAGTTAGTAAAACAATGTTCAAACTGGAAATATTTGTTGGTCGATATATCTTCACATCCATTGACAGACAACTAAATTAGACGAAGATAGTAATTACAATGAATGTTAAATTACTGTTTAGGTTGAACTACAAATTACCACTATTGCTTAACTACTTACTTTAATTACTGATATTAGCAAATTACCTATTGCCATTGTTATTTGTGTTTGAGAAGACTGAACCTATAGTTGAGCCAAATGCGATAAAGAATAGTGGTAAACAAACCGTTGCTAGGCAACGAGTAGTATACGCCTAAATGACAGATGTTAACAACCTTTTTTACATAGATGATTTTCATAAAAGTAATAATCCTACTTTCTACTAATCTAAACAGGTTTTTCAGTCTTAGTGCATACAATGCTTAACTGATTTGAATGGAATATGACACACATGACAGCTAATTTCCTAATAGCTTAAATTTTTTGATACATATAATTATAATTAGTCTATACTTGAAAGTATTACAATGCATGTGCTATGTAGTTGATTTGAAAGTAATTCAAAAAAATGTGTTTAACACCTGGATTTCATGCATCTTTATTTTTTTGTAGGGGTTATCACGTAAAATTAATGTCGAATTTTCAATGATTTTTCGAAATGCCAAGTTATTATGCATGCTATTTTAGTGATTCTATTGAAATATGCTGCAATAGGAATTGTTAATAAATAGCTAGCATGTAAAAGTCGATAATCATGTAAATAACAGGAGATTTGTAAAACGTGAGTTGTGATAACCCTAAATTGATTTGTTTACCTCTATTCTTTATGGAGCTAGGCGATGGTATCTATGCAAATTTATCAAGGCAACTTACTATGTAAGCGACAAATATTTTAAGTTTACCACTTAGGTATGTCATTTTTAACCAGCTCATGATTGACCAAATATGTATGTAGCAAACACGTTCATATAATTTAAACCATGTACAGGTAAGGGTCAAAAGTGCATTACATATTTTGAACTTTATTTAGAGAATAGAATACTCTTTATTATGTACACCATATAGATTACAAAAACATAAATATAAAATTTTTACAAAGGGTGACACAATGGGCGGTCTTATCGCGAAAAGCGATCTTTTACAGACAACCTTTGGATGGAATAGTAAGGGGAAGGAGAGAGAAATAATGTAGGTAGTCTACAGTGTACTATTTACAATTTTACATAGTTTATATAATAAATATACACGTAAAGTGTATCATACTAGTACAATAAATACTTATATACATCTATATAACATCACATCACCACACACATCACATCATCATATTACATCATCTATACATATCTCTATATATTATTGTTAATTAATTCTTGCTCACTTATTGCATTAACAATAAGTGTCAAAAGTGTAAAGAAATTATCTGGGCAATAGTCCCAACATTGAATGTGTGGGAAACAGATATGTATAGTTTAGCGACGTACAGACGACAGCACATCAAGCTACTACAATCTGTGAGATTGCTTTATTAGATCTTCAACGTTATGGCTAAAGCATTAGGGCTTCAAGGTTGATTGGGAATATGTGACAGTTTCGGGTACCTTGACCTGCTGTTGTGTGCACCTACTAGGCTCAATTTCTTAATAGTTTCTGCTGTAGTCAAATAAATAAAGTAGCTATTTGTCGTTGCAGAACAAGTGGTGGTCAGGCGTCGGGCCGGGCTGCTGCACCGCGCCCGCCGTGCCGAGTCGCGCGTGCGATGCGGAGCGGTCCCCGCCGCCCGCGCCTCCTCCCGCTCCGCCTGTGCTTTGTGCCAGACCCTGCTGTCGCGACGCCACGTCAGTATACTTACTTGAAAACTGCTCTTTAAAATAAAAGAGAAATGTTAAACTTTCAACTCTAGGTGATGGAGCCGAGGGCTGAAAGTCGAACAGTGCTCTTTTATTGTGGCACTTTTTTCTGTGCTAGTGAACCCAAGGAGTTACTTAGTCCTCCGGCTCTGCTTTGTTCTCCATTCCGTCACGATCCTACGTCAGTCCTTGTATGTAGTTACTAGTATCTTTCGTTTCTTTAAAAGTTAGCCCTAGAATCCGGCCCGCTCCGCCTGTGTTTTGAACCAAACCCTGCTGTCGCGACAACACGTCAGAAACTACTTAGCTTTAGTTTCTAAACCAGTTATCCCTGAAAGCTAGATTATCTGAACTTGTTAGTTTTATATCAATCCGAAAACAGTAAAAAACCCGAACCCATTTTTAATTTTGGAAAATAACGGGTAGGTTGTCCCGGCAATAAACAATGCTGAAATGATAGGAACGGTCCGCATTGCATTGATGTTCTTCAAAGCTAAAGGGCACTAATAATAATTTTGCTTTCAAATATAAGCAAGCAATTGGCCACCCTAACGTAATGTTAGTCAAATGGTTGATCTGAGAAAATTTTATAAAAAGGATGCCCTATTCAAAAACTTTAATTATATTCGGACATTGTATAGTTAGTTTTACAATAAAAACGGGGGAAGTTTCTCTACCCTGTAATTTTAAATTCGCCCCTGGGTGCGTTCTTTTTTTAAATTCTGCTTTTAACTTTGGCCAAATGGGTATGCTAGCAAATCATTTGTCATGAAGCTAACCGGGGGAACTTTTCTAGGACTTACATTTTATATTAAAAAAAAAAAAAAACGTAGGAAGGAATTGCCAGCGCGCTAACATAATTTTGAGAGGAACTGCAGTTGCAGTTGCCAATTGAATTATGTCAAGTGAATTTACTCGCCATTTTTTAGCTCGCATTTCGGAATGCTGGCATCGGGGGGTTCTGCTCCCTAAGCATGAACTTAGTAGTTTCGATTGAAGTAACGGGCACTTCCTATTCCGTAGAACTTAAGGACTTTAAATAAATATTTTATGCTCCAAACTAAAAATACGAGAAATACAAAGCACGTTAAATTAGACCCTTCTTTTCATTTTAATTATTTAAACAAGTATGCGTTTATGAAATTCACTTTATGCAATAACTTTAATATAATATTTTTGAAAGTCATAAAACTAAACTAATATTTTATCTCCTATAATTTTCTTAATGAAATAGAAAGCAAAAGTGAACGGAACTTATAATAAATTTAGTTTGTGAACAAGAAGAAATCGGCGCCATTGTTAATTTCGCAAAAATCCTCACTATACAGGGTGTATCTGACATCGACGCACAAACGTGTACCATGGATCCAGTACATAACTCTGAACCCCCCAGTGGTGGAATTTTTCGTCGGCTTTTTCATGATTTAAAAAAAATAAATGTAGTTTTTTTTTTCACTTCAGACCGTTCACAATTGCTATACTTTTATAACCCAATAAGATTTTAAAGTCAAAATTAAATAATTCGCTAATTACATAAAAAAGCGCAATGAAAACAAAACCCGAAAAACTATCTTATCAGCTGATTTAATAGAATTCACATCAGGGATCAACGTCCCGGGAAAAACCCGCACGGCGGCACGCTTGCAACGTTCAAAAGCCGAGCCGACACCTTTTTTTTAAACACTGTGTATTCTGTAACCGTTCATTAACGACATAATGACTATCATAATTTTATTAGTGGCTTGAGGTCTAGCGTTTTCGCGAAGTTTGCGTTATGAATTTATGATGTCAGATACAGCCTGTATAATATATGAAAGCCTATTTCCAACTTTTTATCCCCAGGCAACCACACACCAAAAAATCACTGTCAATTTAAATTTAAATTAAAGCTTACTACTCAAAATAAAGCCGCTAAGTCTTTTGTATTTATATTAAAGTGCTACTTGACTATGGCTGCCAACCTATTATTTTTACCCGACTGCGCGCCGCAAAGGAGGGTAATGCGTTTATCAATCTATGTATGTATGTTTTTTCCTTTGAAGTACTATACAGACTAAACGCCTGGGTATTTTTTTAAGATTCTTACGGCAATCGATTCCTCTTAGTTTTGAGAGTGTCACTAAAGACATGAAATTAATAAGAAAAGCATGAGATGCAATATTGTGAAAATGAAAAAAAAAAATCAACAAAGTAATTTATGTCAAGTCGGGTATCGTCGAATAGGTATCTAAAAATTATTTCGTAATATTTTTTAGTATTTAGTTTTCCGTCATCAGTTTTCGATTTCAGTGACTATTTATATGTATAAAATTATAAAAAAGAAACAATAACAAAAAAGAATACCAAGGATAATAAACGGGACTATTATTGGAGTGTGAGCGGTTCTAGATTTTAATGGGTTCCGACTGTTTAAGTTACTATACTTAGACTTATACATATTACCTTGATATTTATTCTTTACTAGCTTTCCGCCCGCGGTTTCGCCCACGAGGAATTCAGTTATATCGCGCTTTTAGATTTCCCTCGGGAATATCAAAATAAAAGGTAGCCTATGCCCTTTATCGGGGTCTAAAGATTGTCTGTGCCAAATTTCATCAAAATCGGTTGAGAGGTTTAAGCGGGAAAGCGTAACAGATTGACAGACAGAGTTACGTTCGCATTTATAATATTAGTATGGATAGTTCCAAATTACAGTAATATGTTTTGGTCTTTTCAGTTTTTATTTTTATTAAGTACGGACGACAGCAGGTCAAAGCTACCCGAAACTGTCAAATATTTCCAATCAACCTTTTTTTTTTTTTGTTGGTTGGATCGGAAATCATCAAATGACTTCTCCCGCTCTGGGCGGAGCGGAAGGGCGTGTCTGACTTTTACTGACTAAAACTCACCCGTGTTTCTTCACTTGCCTGTACGACGGCCAGGGCCACGGTTTCTTGTTTAACCAACCCGCAACCCTGACCCAGAAGGCATCGGTTTTCGTGGACCCCGTCACGATGTGCTCACATGTCTTTGAGGCGCACGTGAAACACGACGTGCCGTCAACTTGCGCCTGGTCCTTACCAGGCGGCGAGCTGCCTACTGCTCACCGCCCGCAGGCCCGCGCCTACGGTGGCTAGGAGTTCGGTGTCGTCTCCCGACCAGGGCGTCTCCTGCAGCGGCTGATGGCGTAAGGGCGCTGGGATTCCCGCTGCCGCACGCGCTCCGCCTCTCCTTTGCCAGCATCACTGCTTCGCAGAAGGAGGTGATGGCCTGCCATGCACTCTCGCTCCGGACCTCCGGTATCTGGTCTCCAGATCCCATGGCGACAATCGGGCAAGGAGGCTCGCCGCCTCAGCGGAGACCGTGCGGTATCCCCGGACCAGCCGAACGGCTATGACCCTCTGGGACGCGGTCAGGCATCGGGCTGGTCGCTTCCTTAGCGACCACGCCCACACCGGTGCACCGTTAAGGGCCAAGGACCGCACGGCCCCCGCGTACAGCCTCCGGCAGGAGGCGTTTGGTCCCCTTAGATTGGGGAGGAGCCGCCTCAGGGCAGGCCCGGCCCGTTCCAATCTGGGTGCCAAACGTCGGAAGTGCTTTCCGATAAACCTTGAACCTTAATTTTTTAGAGATCAAGTTGAAAATATAATAAGGAAATCTGACAGATTGTAGTAGGTTGATGTGCTGTCGTCTGTACGTAGTTTGGTTCATTTTTTTCGCCGTGTTAAATATAAATGCCCTTAAAACACACCAATGGGAGTCGAAAACCAAAATGCACCTTAGCCTTTTGCAAATAAGCAGGCGTTCCATGTAAAGTAATGATCTTCAAGGTATTCAGCTGCATCCGTATAGACTAGGGAACTAGGATCCCCAACATAGTCAGAAAAAGCCTAGGCAAACGTTTTTAGAATGTTCATACAGGGTGTATCTGACATCGTAACGCAAACTTCGGGAAAAGGCTAGACCGCATGCCACTAATAAAATTATGATAGTCATTTATGTCGTTAATGAACGATTACAGAATACACACTGTTTGAAAAAAAGTGTCGGCTTGGCTTTTGAACGTTGCAAGCGTGCCGCCGTGCGGGTTTGTAGGTATGACGTTGATCCCTGGTGTGAACTTTATTAAATCAGCTCATAAGATAGTTTTTGGGGTTTTGTTTTCATTGCGCTTTTTATGTAATTAGCGAATTATTTAATTTTTACTTTAAACTATTATTGGGTTATAAAAGTATAGCAACTGTGAACGGTCTGGAGTGAAAAAAAACTAGGTATATATATTTTTTTTTAATCATGAAAAAGCCGACGAGAAATTCCACCACTGGGGGGCTCAGAATCATGTACTGGATCCATGGTACTACACATACATACTACATAGGTCTGTTTTGACCATCTCACATCAATAGTTTACTCGGTAACGTCTCGGTTAGAAAACAACTGAACTATTCATAGCGTCGACATCTAATTAAAAAAACAAGCAAACATATACAATCGCCGCCGATTCGTTCCCACCGTTGCGTACGCTACGCAGGTTACCTTATAATTGAATGGGGCATACAATACGGGGAATTTGGGTGACCTCGCTACCTGGACCCCCCCCTACCCTCAACCCTCAGCTACCCTCGACCGGCGTTGCGCGTCCCTTTGCGGCATTCGAGCCCCTAAACCACTACCATGCGCGCACGCATATTTCAACGGCTCGGAAGTTTAACACCATTTTTAAAACTCCCTATTTTATTTAACTGGTTATGATATTAGTGAAATTATGTACAGTGTAATATAGAATTGTGTAGTGTAATAATAATATTATAGTGAATGTGTAAATATATTAGTTATAATTATGGATCTGTCGTTACCCAGACTGAAACATGAGTGTCTAGAAGATGAATTCGACGATGAATGCGAAGATGAGGAGTAAGTTGATAAACAGATTGTGTAATTCCTTACGCTGAACCCCAACTGTCGTACTAAAAGTTATTAGTTTAAAATTAGACTCTGACGCTAAATAACTTGTTCAAAAACTAAACTAAATTTATGTTAAGGCATCTTTTTCTGTCGATTTCAATATTAACAGTAATGTTTTGATAGGAATCTATACTAATTTATAAAGCTGAAGAGTTTGTTTGAACGCACTAATCTCAGGAACTACTGGTCTGATTTGAAAAATTATTCTCGCCTTAGATAACCTATTACTCCAGAAAGGCTTTAGGCTATATAACATCACGCTGCGACCAATAGGAGCGGAGCATATAAAAAAAACAAGTCGACACCTGCGCGGGTAAAACCGCGCGGCCCAGCTAGTTAAGTATAATCCAGTCGCGATAGCATATACAAAAAGGTTGTTTTAGATTAATGCTGAATTTGTTTCTACATATTCTGATTAGATTTAAGCAAAAACAAAAAATAAAAATAAGAAACATTCTTTCGTTTTTACTAGGAACCTATAATAATTACAGAATCCGGTTAATTGGTAATTAGCATTTCTCGGAATAACTTTCCATATTACCTATTTAATTTTATTGGATGTAATTGTGAACCGATGGTAGTGTAAACCGTATTTTCTCTTAACTCGTTAAAAATATTGAATTTCAATCGGGGCTCCTAAATAATAATGTTATGAATGGACCTTATGTCGATGGCATAAGGTTCAATATCGCGTGACATGCAGTGTGTCACTTTTGAGCCCTATTTCGTCAGATCTAGACATTTTCTAGGTACAATAATAAAACGCATTGCTAGACTTAGGACGGCCTATCGAATGGTACAGGTCTCAACAGTTTTGTCAACAAAGTGTCGACATCGAAATTTCTAGAAACCCGTTTCCGGGAATTATCGTAGGTACTTACTTGGCCGGTGACCTCGAAGTTATGCAGTATTATTATTACGTCTAGAGGAATCTGGAATGTTCGATCAGCTGTACTATATAAAGCACCGTGACGCCGCCGCAGAGTCAGTCTACACTCGACTAGCGATACGAAAACAGCGACAGTTAAGAAGCAATCTTAAAGAAGACCTACTGCGACAATTATAACGAGAACTGTAAGTACTACGTGAAGAAACATCTGTAGCGTTATTGTGTGTTTACAACACGGACTTCGTGGACGTAAGAGAAGACTTCGGTGCGACATCAGCTACATTCTACTTGTCATTGCCTACAATCGACTGTACCTTCGTTGCCAATAAACTTCGTAACCCTTAACCGGCATTTTAGTACCCCTAGCCTGTAACAACTGGTGTCAGAAGCGGCATGCCGGTCACGCCAAGGGAAGACGAAAGAGTTCGCACGCGACGACAAGCAGCGATGGATTTGGCGCGTCAAGAGGAAGTATCAGTTAGTGTCCCTGCACCCGGAGTAGATGCGGCCGCCGTAACACCGACGAATGTGAGTGCGCCTACTACCACCACTATTCCCGGAAGCAGTGGAAGCGATTTATCGGCGTTGCTGGCTCACTTGACGCTGCAAATAAAAGCTATGGCAGAATCCCAGGCAGCAACCCAGGCACAGATTAAACAATCCCAGGCAGAAACCCAGGCTCAAATAAAAGGCATAGTAGCAGAATCACAGGCAAAATCCCAGGCAGAAATCCAGGCACAAATAGAAAAAACCCAGGCTCAAATAAAACAATCCCAGGCCCAGCAACCCAGTCACAAATCCCAGCAACTGGTATTAGAATTAAACGAAAAATGGCAAAAAACCAACGAAGAGGTCAACGAACTTAGAATAAAAACAGCTCAACAAGATGCCCGTCTGGACCAGCAAGATACGCGCATAGACAAACAAGATGCGCGTATGGACCAGCAAGATACGCGCATAGACAAACAAGATGCTCGTATAGAGAAACTAGACAATACCATACTGGAGTTTGGGAAAGAAATAGAAAGAGTACAGAAAGGAAGTATCAAAGGTGTGATACCTGTACCCAGTGCTTTGCCGACGTTCCAAGTGCCTCATTTTGACGGAACAACGTCATGGGTGGCCTTCCGCCTTCAATTCGAAAAGGTCGCAAAAGGCAACAACTGGGACGACGATCAAGCGGTAACGGCCCTTATGCTTGCTTTGCGTGGTGATGCCGTACGAATCCTCGAGAATATTTCCGGCGATTGCAATACCCTAGCCTGTCTGTTAGAAGCGTTGGAGACTAGATATGGAGAGAAACACCTGGAACACGTCTACAGGGCTCAACTCCGCGAACGCACACAGAAGAGCAGCGAGGGTTTGCAACAATGGGCCACGGAAATAGAACGTATGGTTCGGAAGGCGTATGCATCAACACCGGGATTGATTGGCGCTACTACTCTACGATTATTTACCGATGGGATTCGAGACGCAGAAGTCAGGGCTGCTGTACGTCTGGGTCACCATCAGACCCTGAAGGCAGCCTTGACGCATGCTCTGGAGGTGGAAGCAGTACGTCAAGATGTCCCACAACACGACCGTATTCGAGAAGTGACCGCACAAATAAAAGCCCGACGAGGACCAACTTGCTATGAGTGCGGCGAAAAGGGGCACATTCGAATTGATTGTCCCAGGAAGGCTAAGGGAAGAAGAACTTCTTGGTCACGTGAGGAGGCCGCGGTGATGGCGTGGCGCAAGCGCGACGCAAAGGTCGAGCCCGAGCGCCCGTGCGAGCGCGTCGAGTGGCGCGAGCGGAGCAATCGGAGCGAGCGCCGCGAGCGACCCGCTGAACGAGAGCGGGAATGCGTCAAGGACCGGGAACACGAACGTTCCGGAAAGCGAGAGCAAGAGCGAGAGCGCTCGCGCGGAAGGTCGTGGAATGAGGCAGGCGCAAAGCGGGACAAGGAAGTCGAGGAAGAGGCGCGTAAGAAGAAAGCGCCTCGAGAAAAAGGCAAGGCAGAAGGACCGCCGCCGCCAGATAACTTCAGGGAGTAAGGAACGAGTTAAAGGAAGCAAACAGGAAAAGACAGAGAACGTGCGGACTATCCAGGTGAATGATTTGGATGAAGACTGGGATAATCGATCATTGAAAGACGCACAGAAGGACGACAGTGACCTGAAGGCAGTAATCGAGTGGAAGCAACGTGGCCAGAGGCCCGCTTGGAGTGAAATATCAGCGCTTAGCCCAACAGTAAAAAGTTACTGGGCTCAATGGGACAGCCTGATAATTGATAATGGAGTTCTCAAGAGGAAATGGGAATCACCCAGTGGTCAGGAGGTCACCTTACAGATAGTTGTCCCCTGTGATAAGGTCGCGTCAGTGCTACGACAGGTGCACGACGGAGTATCCGGAGGACATCTAGGAGTAAAGAAAACCCTGGAGAAGGTGAGAAAAAGATTCTATTGGGTGCATTGCCGCGAAGACGTTGAGGACTGGTGTAGGAAATGCGTAGCTTGCTCCTCAGTAAAGGGACCGCAAACGAGAGCCAGAGGTCGGCTGAAAGTGTATAATGTTGGTGCACCTTGGGAAAGAGTTGCTGTCGATATAGCTGGGCCATTCCCTGTTACTGAAGAAGGGAATAGGTATATCATCGTCATGCAAGACTATTTCAGCAAATGGCCAGAAGCTTTTGCAGTACCCAACCAAGAAGCTCATACAGTCGCCAAAAAGCTAGTTCACGAGGTGTTCTGTCGATTTGGCATCCCTTTGGAGTTACACTCTGACCAGGGTAGAAACTTCGAGTCTTCACTATTTCAAGAGGTTTGCCAACTGCTCGGGATACACAAGACTCGTACAACACCATATCACCCACAGTCAGATGGAATGGTCGAAAGATTCAATCAGACGTTGGAGAATCATTTGGCCAAAGTAGTGGAAGAACATCAAAGGGATTGGGACCAATACATTCCACTCTTCTTAATGTCATACCGCTCTGCAACACATGATAGCACAAACTGCACACCGGCGAAAGTCAACTTCGGCCGAGAAATTAGACTACCAATAGATGCACTAACCGGAACACCTCCCGATACTCCTATCCTAGCCGTCGACTATGTGGCCGACCTACGGCGTAAATTAGATGGAATACATGAGCTAGTGAGAGAGAATGGTCTGAAAACCAGTGAGAAGATGAAGATCCGATACGACCGCAAAGCTAACGTGCCCGGATTTGAAGAGGGAACTTTGGTATGGTTACATAATCCCATTAGAAGAAAAGGAAAGAGTCCAAAGTTCCAAGCCAAATGGGAGGGTCCGTACACGATAGTAACCAGAATAAACGATGTCACCTACCGGATTAAGAAAGGACCTAGAGGGAAGCTGAAGGTCGTACACGTAGACCGCCTAGCTCGCTATTATGGATCAAATCATGCTCGGGACGAGCATGACTAAGAAGGGGGGCAATGTTATGAATGGACCTTATGTCGATGGCATAAGGTTCAATATCGCGTGACATGCAGTGTGTCACTTTTGAGCCCTATTTCGTCAGATCTAGACATTTTCTAGGTACAATAATAAAACGCATTGCTAGACTTAGGACGGCCTATCGAATGGTACAGGTCTCAACAGTTTTGTCAACAAAGTGTCGACATCGAAATTTCTAGGAACCCGTTTCCGGGAATTATCGTAGGTACTTACTTGGCCGGTGACCTCGAAGTTATGCAGTATTATTATTACGTCTAGAGGAATCTGGAATGTTCGATCAGCTGTACTATATAAAGCACCGTGACGCCGCCGCAGAGTCAGTCTACACTCGACTAGCGATACGAAAACAGCGACAGTTAAGAAGCAATCTTAAAGAAGACCTACTGCGACAATTATAACGAAGACTGTAAGTACTACGTGAAGAAACATCTGTAGCGTTATTGTGTGTTTACAACACTGACTTCGTGGACGTAAGAGAAGACTTCGGTACGACATCAGCTACGTTCTACTTGTCATTGCCTACAATCGACTGTACCTTCGTTGCCAATAAACTTCGTAACCCTTAACCGGCGTTTAAGTACCCCTAGCCCGTAACAATAATATAACTCATAGGTACTTTAAGTCATTTCATGAACTTACTGCTTACAAAATAGGGTCCAAAATCCTTAAAAAAACAAGATCTGACTAAATGGAATCTGCGAGACTCCCTTCCAGCGCTTTGATTGCATCTTTATGTAATTAGTAAATAACAGTTACTAAGTGCTAATTAAAATGTCGTTTATGATAATTATATCCCCGTTTTTCACTTAACATAATTTCATCCAAAATTACTTGATAATAACTAGGTAAGTATACTATTTCTGTATGCAAAATCAGTAAGTCTTTAGATGCAAATCAGTTAGTATTCAACTGCTATAAGAAAAAGTTTTAAACCTTTGAAGTGACCGAGCTATAGAAATGTTAACTGGGTCTTTTAGAAGTGTTTTGTTTAGTTTAAAGCAGTTGTCAGATTCTTTTTTCTTAAAAAAAACAACAGAAAGAAATTGCACCTACAGCCTACTGATGATACTTGTAGCGGAAACAATATAGAGGAGATCGAGGTAATTAGGAGTTAGCAGTTCTTAACATTTTGTCCTTATTACCTGTACTTGGTTTTGGTGAATGAACTCAGGTCATATTTTAAAGCTAAATATTATTTTACAATGGTCCAAGAGACTCCCGATGTTTACAACTAATCTGTAAAGTGTAAATCGTACTTTCTCTTCGCTTGAAAACAGTATTTCATTCGCATTGGGGTTCGTAAATAATAGTATAATAAAAATAATATAACTCCTCCCTTACCTTCGATGTTGTTATAGTACTTTGAGTCATTTTATGCTTTACTGCTTATAAAATTGAGTCCAAAATCCCTTAAACAAATATCCGATTTATACCTACTAGCCCCAAGTTAGGCACGATTGCAGCTTTACGCGTACGCCAAAGGGATTTTTATAACGGAAACTTGTTCATCGGCTCCCTTTATTTTTTGTGGCTAAATTATTTTTGGCTTAGCAGAAAGCTGTGAGCTCTGTCTAAGTGAATCTTAGCTGCATTTAGATAAAAAAACATGTTACGGAATGTAAGTTACATTTGTGGCGGAAGTTTCCATCTGGGTTTTAGAGAGAGAATTCCAAACAAGTTTGGTAATCCTAATGGATCCTTTTGACTACATACACAATTAGAATTTGGTCTCCTATTATTATGGTATCGGCAAAAACAGGTGATTTATTACTTACCTGTGTTTTGCCTGTGTTTGTCGTTCTCCGTGGCGCAGCGGTCAACACGCCTGCCTGCGACGTGGAGGCCCCGGGTTCGATCCCCGGCCAGGTCATGATGGGAAACGATCTTTTCCTGATTGGCCTGGGTCTTGGATGTTTATCTATATATGTATCTATTATAAATAGAGTATCATTGAGTTAGTATCCCATAACACAAGTCTCGCTACTTACTTTGGGGCTAGCTCAATCTGTGTGATTTGTCCGTATATATTTATATTATTTATTATATTTATATTTGCCTATTTTCTTTCGGGCCATTCACGTGTCGATATTTCTTGTGAATGGCCCCGATTCCCTTATAAAATACGTCAAATTACGTCTACGGATTAAACTAATATGTATTTTATATTCTTTCGTTTTCCAAATGAAAAAGAAGGAATTAGATGCACTCAAATTTAGTTTAGTTCGGGAACAAGGGAATCGGCGTAAATGACAATAAAACACAGCTACTAATTTAGGCGGAAGCTGTTATAACCCGGCAAAATTACAGAAACCCTGCTGTCATAACGTGCGCCCGGATTAGGAAACATTTTAGATTTGGTAGACATATAGTAAAATTTTAGACATTCCGGGTACTGACCACCTCGAATTCATTTAGGTTTATAACATTAACACTAGTAATTTAAGTAAAAAATAAATACATATGTAGTTTATTTAAGTAAATTCAGAAGATATGTATTAGTTCAAATGAGTTCATTAAAGTATAACAGTTGGTATGCTAAAAGTTAACTAGATTATAGTCGTCATCTAGACACAGCTATCAATGACTTGGAATTGTGTGGTTACCAAACCACTCTTGTGGTTTCCTCAAAATCCCTTTTCGGACATTAATCTGTATGGTCTGACCAAGACTGTACGTGGACTATAAATGAGTCTGATCTATGTATAGTTGAGCCAAATTCGATAAAGAATAGAGGTAAACAAACCGTTGCTAGGCAACGGGTAGTTTACGCCTAAAAGGCAGATGTTAAGAACCTTTTCTACATAGATGATTTTCATAAAAGTAATAATCCTACTTCCTACTAATCTAAACAGTTTATTTATGTTTAGATATTTATGATTTGCATAGAACCCTTAACCTATTTGAATGAAATAGGTTAAGGGTTCTATGCAAATCATAAATATTTATTTTACTGATTCTATTGAAATATGCTGCAATAGGGATTGTTAATAAATAGTTAGCATGTAAAAGTCGATAATCATGTAAATAACAGGAGATTTGTAAAACGTGAGTTGTGATAACCTTAAATTGGTTTGTTTACCTGTATTCTTTATGGAGCTTGGCGGGAATTTAGGTATAAATGTGTTTCGATTTTTGTTTTCAGAGTAGTCGGGTGGAGAATACGGAACTCCTTTGGTTTTAATGTTTGTATGTATTTTTTTACCGATTTACAGACATACATACAATACATCCATTTGGAAAAAGCGTTGCACAGAAGAGCAGGAAATCAAAGAATACCATTTTCTGTCGCCCAACAGTGTCGCAGATAGCACCGAACAACGTCGCGTCGTTGAACATATCGGCAGTGGGGGAGGCGCGGGCGCGAGCGGCGCGCGGCACAAGACGGCTCCACAGGCCGCAACGACGACGGCTCACAGCAAGCAGCTGGCGGCGGGCGGGGCCAACCACCCGCCCCAGCCGCAAGGTAACCACAAACGTAATGTCTTTATTATTATGTCTTTTTGAGCACTGAGCAGACGATGGACAATTTGTCTGCACGATTGAACGTCTCTGGAAATCTTTACCCGATTGACGTCATCATGTCAGCGTCAATGTTTCTGGTTAGCTGTGGCTCTGCCACGCACAATATCGTAACATTATGCATATAAATATTGTTCCCAACTTCTTTTTTAGTGTACATTTTTGTTTCTTCTTTGCGTCATTACTCATTACTCTAAATAAGTTTATTTCTTTCTTTACATAACCATATATGTAGGACAAATAAGACTACCAGGAAAGGTCTGGGTTTTCGTAAAGGTCAGTTCTCTCCGTTGGACAAATTATCCATCGTCTGTTCAGCGCTTTATATGCACTCACACATACACACCAACTTACACAAGAATTTTGGTTAGTTTGTGAAAGGATTATGTATGTACTTTGAAGGGACATCGATCAAAATAGTATGACATACCTAATGTAAACATAACTCGGGACAGTAGCTATCTAAAGAGTGTATCTGACATCGACGCATAAACGAGTGCCATGGATCCAGCACATGATTCTGAACCCCCCAGTAGTGGAATTTTGCGTCGGCTTTTACCCGATTAAAAAAAAAATAATATTCACGTTTTTTCACTTTAGACCGTTCATAATTGCTATACTTTTATAAACCAAAGTAAAAATTAATTAATTCGTTAATTACGCAAAAAAGCGCAATGTGAACAATACTAGAAAAACTATCCTATCAGCTGATTTAATAGAGTTCACATCAGGGGTCAACGTCATACCTACAAACACGCACGGCGGCACGCTTGCAACGTTTAAAGGCCGAGCCGACACGTTTTTTTTTAACTACTGTTATTTCTGTAACCGCTACTTAACGACATAAATGACTATCATAATTTTGTTAGTGGCATGCGGTGTAGCCTTTTCACGAAGTTTGCGTTACGATGTCAGATTCACCCATTAATACTACTAATGTTATAAACGTAAAAAGTATGGATTATAAGGATATAAGTTTGTTGTTTTCACGCAAATTGTACTGAACGCATTTGGATGAATTTTTATACCTACAGATATTATGGTTTATGAACTGAATTAAGATATACCTATGCTAGTTTTGTTTTATCTGGATATTCCCACGGGTCCGAAACTTGTGCGAGTGGACCGAAACCACGGTGCACAGAGCTAGGCATGCATATAAAACAATATTAAAATAAACTTATTATTCTGAATAATCATTTGAATTCGTATTTTCGTATAAACTCAAATTAAAACGGTGTTATAGACTCAAAATTGTGTTAAATCGAAAAGTTCAACGACGCGTAGTTATTCAATTTCGAAGGTTTCAAATACATTAGGGATTTTAATAATTGAATTGGGCGTTTTACTAACAGCTGAGCCTAATAACACGATTCAGTGGTATTCATTTAAAACCTATTCAGCTGTTTTGAGAAAAAATCCACAGTCTTACAGATTTATTGTTCAGAATACTTATATTTGTAGAATACAATAAGTTCTTCATTATTCATTATTAATGCGTGCAGCTATTTTATTAAATTAATACTAAATTATTTACTTTGATCTGGCGGTGTATAACTCTGAACTGAACTAACTCTTTAAATAATGCAGAACTACTTACAGGTAAGGGTCAAAAGTGCATTACCACTTTTGAACTTTATTGCAATAACAATAAGTGTCAAAAGTGGAGTACCACTTTTGACCCTTGCTGTATACAATATGTTAAGAAAACCCTGTCCGACCCGTAAGGATAGTAAAGGTTAGGTAAACACATGACCAAATAACATATGAAATTTTACATAATCATCATAGTAACAATACTAATGAATTTTGAAATATTCTTTTTTTCCCGCGAATTGATTCCAACTTCCCCAAAATTTGGTAATTTTTAAAAAGTGACAACATTATTTTTGACGGTATAATTCTGAGCGAATAGCGATGCGACCGCGTGTCGCGTGCCCCGCCCCTCTTCGCCTGCGTCTAGATGACCTGCGCACATGTTTTAAGTTACCTCTTTTTGTGAAATAATATTTATTTTTTTAGGGGGATTTTTTTTTTAAGTTTAGCCCGACTTTGTAGTCATTAGTAGAATTAGTTATCGATACCTAACAATACCCTCACGGATCGGACAGGGTTTTCTTTACATATTGTATATGTAGGTACATAGATCCCGTATAATGTTTATTTTATGTTGTGATCTAATATAAAATAATAAGACATCTTTTTAATAAAACCTAAATTCACTATTACAATTACAATTTATTTACGTTATCAATAAAAATACCTATAAAATTAGTATGTTTATATTCAATTGTTTGTAAATTGATAATAATTGTTGGTAATTCGACCTCACTTATTATGAATGCACTTGAATTTTAAATGTCACAATCACATTTCCAAATTTCTAAATTTTAGCACTTACTCTTTTGCCCGACCTTGACATAATTATTGTGGACTACACCATCATAATATTTTTTCATTACTCATTATGGTCATTATCCTGCCAAAATTTTATAATAAAAAAAAATCAAGTACAGAATGACATATATGTATTGATATTTTTCATAATAACTTAATTTGAACCAATACAATATCACAAATGAATAGCTTCTAATTTTTTTTTCATTTATATGTTTTACTTAGATACATAAGTTAAGTAAATCAAAATCAAAAGTCATTTATTCAAATTAGGCTGAGAATCAGCACGTTCTGAAGGTCAATATTACATAAGACAGTCTCCACAAAAACGCCCGCCCTTTGCCACTTCCAAATTCAGTACAATTTCAATTTCTTGCACAGTAATTCAACTAACTTAATAGGAGGTAACAATGCCAGGGTTCCCGTGGGAACTCATCTGTAGTTTGTTTGAACTTTCATGCACTATCCTTTGACAACTGCACTCGGTATAAGTGTTTAAGTTGACACAGCAAACAGTACTTTCGTACACATTGAATACGTTCAAGCCAAGAATATACTTACATCAATATGTAAAGAAAACCCTGTCCGACCCATAAGGATAATAAAGGTTAGGTAAACACTTGACCAAATACAATATAAAATTTTACATAATTATCATAGTAACAATACAAATGAATTTTGAAATAATCTTTTTTTCCCGGGAATTAATTCCAATTTCCCCGAAATTTAGTAATTTTTAAAAAAGTGACAACACCGGTATTATTATGAGCGAATAGCGACGCGACCACGTCACAGGTGCCGCGTACCCTGCCCCCCGCCACCCGCGGAAGGGTAGCTTACCGCACATGTATTAAGTTACCTCTTTGTGCGAAATAATATTTATTTTTTAGGGGGATTTTTTTAGCCCGGCTTTGCAGGCGTTAGTAGAATCAGTTATCGATACCTAACAATACCTTCACGGATCGGACAGGGTTTTCTTTACATATTGTATATTCTCATAGCTCACGTATCTTAACATACATAATTATGTAGATCACTTAACAGTTTTGTTAACATGAATTAACGATTGCTTGAGCGCATTCTAATGTGTACCATTTTAACAAAACCACATTGTTTTTTTTTCTCTTTCTTATTGTATTAGATTCCGTGTCATCTCTTTTAGAATTCTCCACAGTTCTTTGGACTTCTAAAAGGTTTTAATTTTAAATAACACTGTATCGGAATACTAACACAAAAATGCAATGGTCACTGGAATTAATGTATGTATTTCCAAGTGTTAATAGATCCGCAGTATAGTAGACAGTAGACGTTGTAATCACAGTCATTATGTCTATAATAACAGTCTGCTTACATTAAACCACAGTTGTCTGCAAGTGTCCGGACCCTATACATTTTAATGAGTCTATTTCTATCGCCACACCATCTATAAAGGCCATTTTGAATAAATCATAATTATGAAGCCTTCTAAGTTACTGGCTTGGTTTCCGCACTCAGTCCCTCCAGTGGACCATTGTGCGTATTTATAAAGCCTTTCAAAGATGGCTATTAAACTTGTTGCTTTGAATTTGAATAGAAAATATCAATTTTGCAATGCTTTTAAAGTGACTCGTTCGTAGTAGTGTCGAATCACAAGCTTGTCGCTTTCAAAATTAACTTCTAAAATAACCCCATTTTTCTCAGTTGACTAGCACAACTGTGGGAAATGCCATTCAAATGACAAAACTCTGTCTTTCTTTCTTCCCCAGATCAACAAGGCAACAAAAAATATGATAATTCTAGAAGACCTACAGCTCGAACAAAACGTGAGATACAGACACACATATTTTAATTAATATAACCTTTTAGAAGTCCAAACAAATCTGACATAAAAATCATTATTATAACACTAGGATGCACTATGGAGGTATTTATCGAAACTGTTTATACTATTCCCCATTGCTGTAATATCAAAACTCAAAAATAACCTCTCAAAGAATTCGAACAGTTTCGGCAAATATCTTCAGAGAGTTCTGGCATGAAAGTACTTACATATATTTAGAGAAATAGACGTATGAAGCTAATATGTTGTTATCCAATATCTGTACATGCGGATGCGGTTGACGCTGCGACTGCTACACGACACGATACTGCTGCGACACGCTACAGGCTCTGGCTGTGGTGGCGATGGCGACTACCAGCTGGTGCAGCATGAGGTGCTCTACTCCTCGTCCAATAGGTAAGCTATACCAACATGATGACTATGATTGTGCCAGGCAGGCTTAGGCTAGAGCCAACCTTAAACTACACCACCACAGAGGCCATTCCATGACGATGCATATCTATTCTTTCCCTTAATAATGATAATGATGTTCCCGACCGATTTCGGCCACGGCGACCACTTCGACTCCTAGCCGATGATTTGGCGCTCATGCGCCCGAAGATGGCTATCTTGGCGGCGAAACTTCGTGCACACTGAGGGCACGTAAGCACGCCGTCGACGTAGTTATATGTGATGGCAGCAGGTGGGCGACCCTTTAATTGGTCGCGTTTGGCATCGAGGTCAGCTTTGCGCTGCTCCTCAAACTCGCGTACTTGTCCGTACACCATTCTGCGCCATTCTGACCGTTTTGCTGCCAAACGATCCTGCCAAACCTCCCATTCAGAGGGTTCTATATTTCTTATTAATACTAAAGATATGGATAAAGCTATATCGTAGTAAAAATATAAACCAGTCAGCGAAGTGGCTGCGACGCTGACCATATAGGATTCAAAATCAAGTATTGTCAATCGCATTAATGTGCGGATTCACGTCATGATAAAATTCTCACAGCGAAGACTTTACCCTGCATAATATAGCATTAAATGTGTGGACCCAAGCTAAGTACCATCGTGAGAGAGATCGTCGCAGTAATTGGCCGTCCACCGATAAGATCACTGAACAAGGAGGGACTGTTGATTATACAGATTGATCTTGATTAACTAGAAGTACTGCAACCTTCCTCGCAATGGAATATTATGAATAAGTTACAATATGGCTTCCATTCGCTGTGTAAATGTTATTGTATGACATTGGCAAAATGTTATTTTATTTCAACATCACTTTTGCAATGGATTCTTTAGGTACCAAACAGTTAATGGTTTCTCTTACTAAAGGCCGTTATGCTTTAACTATTATATCGATATAGTTATTTCTATATTGGAAAAGACATACTCCTAACTCATCGTCATCATCGCCAACCACCAATCCACCGCTGAGGCCGTGTCTCGTATAATATATTGTTTTAGCATAATGCTGAGCGATAGTCATTTTACGTCAATGTGACCGATTTTATTTTTGTGTTTCTGTTATTTTTCTGCAAGTACCGTAAATATAGGTACCTATTCTAATTTTGCTAGCTTTTTCAAATTATCACTCAGTTGTTCTTCAAACATATTGGGGTTAGCTTTCAGTTAAAACTAATGAAGCTGAAATCCAATATTATACCTGAAGCGACTGCCTAATGGCCTCTACAACCCGATAAAAAATTCTGTATTCATCTATACTTTTAATATGTAAAGCTGAAGAGTTTGTTTGAACGCGCTAATCTTAGGAACTTCTGATCTGATTTGAACAATTCTTTTGCGTTGGATAGCCTATTAATCCAGGAAGGCTTTAGGCTATATAACATCAAGCTGCGACCAATAGGAGCGGAGCTTATCAAAAATTTAAAATGTATGCTGTATATTATGATCTAGAAGTGTAATAATGTATCAATAGAAATCGCCTTGGGATTAAAATAAAATGTTCAAATAACTAACTCCACGCGAACGATGTCGTGGGCGGCCGCTAGTCGTGTATAAAAGTTACAATACTACATACAGATTAATACCTCATGTTGTTTGACCTACAACATACTGTAATCACCAATTCTCGTCCTTAGAAGCATTAGGTCGTATGTAGATCTCGACCTTAGAAGTATTTAGCAAGGTTACCTCACCAAATCTATGCAGATATAAAGGTAATTATGGATAATTTTAATGTAGTTCAATAGTTTGTAGTAATTTTAGTGTAGTGGTCCAATAATTTGGTCAGAGTGAGTTGCAGAGTGGGCATTCCCAATTATATAACTAGCTATGAAATCCGGTTCCCACAAAAAAAAAGTCTTTTCATTTTAATTTACTTGTCACGTTTAGTACAGATGATAGCACATCAAGCTACTGCAATCTGTTAGATTTCTTTATTAGATTTTCAACTTTATCTATAAAGTATTAAGCCTCAAGGTTGATTGAAAATGTTTGACAGTTTGGGGTAGCTTGACCTGCTGTCGGCCGTACGGCCAGGTCCCCACTACAATGTCACGAATTTTACCTCTCTAAGTATGAGTGTATGGGTATATAATCTTTTGTCAGCGACTTCCTCTGTGTGTATCTACTCATATCTAGTATCTATATCATGCTTTTTAATTATAATACAAGATTAAAGTATTCATCCTTTTCTGCAAACGATCAGTTCAGTGGTTGCAAAAAAAAAACAGATAGTTTTTTTATTCATTCATAAGCAACTAGCTTTCGGCCCGCGGCTTCGCCCGCGTGGAGTTCGGTTATATCGCGCTTTATAGATTTCCCTCGGGAATATCAAATTGTTCCACAATAAAAGGTACCCTATTATTTAATCCAGACTTCTAACTTTACGTCTGCAAAATTTCAAAGCAATCGGTTCAGCAGTTACGGCGAAAAAGCGGAACAAGCCAACAAACAATTTCATTTTAACAATTTTTATAGTGGGATACACGAAATGTTTTTGCAAAACGTATTTTTACGCGTCAACAATCATTGCAATAACATGCACACTGCACAGTTCTGAGTAGAAATCCTTGCGCTCGTTTCGTTTATCAGGAGTCCTTGCATTCTTTCTAGTCTTCCAAATACATTATTCATATTCCCTGCTACACGCATACATTTTAAATACGCTTTTTTATTTTACTTTTCATTGGCACTGATTCAGATCGGTAATTGTGTTAACTGTATTGAATATTGTCCGGAATTTAGCACTTACATATTACCTTGCCACACTGATTTACTGGGTATTTGTCATATAATAAATAAATAAATATATACGGACAAATCACACAGATTGAGCTAGCCCCAAAGTAAGCTCAAGACTTGTGTAATGAGATACTAAGTCAATGATACTATATTTAGAATAGATACATATATAGATAAACATCCAAGACCCAGGCCAATCAAGAAAAGATCGTTTCTATCATGACCTGGCCGGGGATCGATCCCGGGGCCTCCACGTCGCAGGCAGGCGTGTTGACCGCTGCGCCACGGAGGACGATCGGCAATATAGCAATGCAGTTTGCCATTGTTGCAAAACAGTTTTGCAAAACGATGGCAACAAAGGCATAACTACTAGTGACTACAGGTACCACAGTAACTGTGGTACCTGTAGTCGTAGTATGAGTATAATGCAGCTGTTGAGTACGAACCTTACCAAAGGCTCTCTTAACTAAAAGTAAAGAGACGTATCAATTGTTAAGGTTTGTACCCAATGGGTAAATACGGATTCTTATTGCTGAGACTTCTCCAACAAAAAATAAAAACTACATATACAATGTTATTTTTTGTTTAAGCGAAACCTGAATATAGTTTGTCAGAATAAGCAACTGAATCGATTCCAATCAGTTTTATACCATTTTATATTTTTTCCCAAATACATTTAGAGTGAGACCGCAGAGTGGTTACCGGTTACGATAGACACACAGCTGACGCCCGAGGTCAACGCCCGCGCTCGCCTGCCCGTACGGACCTTTGACCAATTTTTTTGTTGGTACAACCAAGTTGAACACAGCAACTCAAATTTTAGAGTGATCGCACGCGGTTTTTTGGCAATTACACCGTACATTTTGTCAGTGTCTAGTGAGTGGTTTATTTAAAAGTTAGAAATAAGTCTTCGTTTATACTTTGTTTAGTAATTAGGGGAGTTCATACATGCTCTGAGAGATTCCCAGGGGGGGGGGGACCCCATGCCCCCCCCCCCCTTGGGTGCGTCTATGCTGCTAACTTTGTCCGTATATTATACCTATATATATATATATATATATATTGTACCTATAACCTACACAAACTGTCGTTCTTTGATAGGTGTAAACGACTGTACATCAAGCTACTACAATCTGTCAGATTTCTTTATTAAAATTTTAACTCAATTTCAAAGTAAACTGAAACTTGAGTGGGAATTTTTTTCAACCAACAATTTTCTGACTTTACTTACTTCATTGTAATTTCAGTATCGTTACTTGTGTATACCTGTTATTGTAATTGTAAGTTAATAAAAAAAAATATTGTTTCTTTGTATTACAGGTACGAGGTGTTGGAGTTCCTCGGGCGAGGTACGTTCGGGCAGGTGGTGAAGTGCTGGAAGAAGGGCACCAACGAAATAGTCGCCATCAAGATCCTTAAGAACCATCCCAGCTATGCTCGCCAAGGACAGATTGAGGTATAAACCTACATCATTGCCTTCCTTCTGAAAAACCATGAAATCTAACAAACAATAAATTCACTTTATAGAAAAATTGCACCCTAATTGGGTAACTTACTATTATTCTCACTTTAAAGCATACTGCTAATGCATTGCTCCATGTATTAGGAAACTGTGCCTGCTCAACAACGTTAACAACGCAATGAATGTTGTTGAACTGTCAAAATGAGACCCATTGCTACTGATAGTGATAGTATGTTACGCAGTTTCCCTGCTATTCTTACACTGTCTTGCTCGCCCATCGACTATTTATCATACGTGTAAACCTAATTGCAAGCTGTCATTTCGTTTACTAACTGATAAAGGTAATTGACAGCTTATAGGGGCGTAGTAAGTGAAAGCTTAGAGAGTCGTGGTGGTCTAGTGGTTAAAACACCAGCCTCTCAAGTATGAGTGTGTGGGTTCGATTCCATATCAGGCAAGTACCAATGTAACGTTTCGTAGTTATATGTATGTACTTTCTAAGGATATCATGGACATCAATGACTGATTACAAGGTGAAGGAAAACAACTTGAAGAAACCTGGACTTTAAGTCTAACATCGCCAACCCGCATTGAGCAAGCGTGGTGATTACGCTCAATTCTTCTTTGTATGAGAGGAGAGGTGTGCCCACCAGTGGGACGATAAAAAATAGGCTGATGATTATTATAGGGGCGTATGTGCTATGTTAGCTTTAAAAGCTCTTCCTCTTATCCTACGGAGTTGAAATTATGGACACTGGATTAGTGTTGAAGACAAAGCATATTTTCTTGTGCTATAAAGGGTGTATCTGACATCGACGCACAAACGAGTACCATGGATCCAGTACATGATTCTGAACCCCCAGTGGTGGAATTTTTCGTCGGCTTCTTCCTGATAAAAAAAATATATGCAGTTTTTTTCACTTTAGAACGTTCATAATTACAACTAAACTATATGTACTTTTATAACCCAAAAAGATTTTAAAGTAAAAATTAATTAATCCGCTAATTACACATAAAAGCGCAATGTGAACAGAACTAGAAAAACGATCCTATCAGCTGATTTATTAGAGTTCATATCAGGGGTCAACGTCATACTTACAAACACGCGCGGCGACACGCTTGCAACGTTCAAAGGCAGAGTCGACACTTTTTTTTAAACACTGTGATTTCTGTAACCGCTCATTAACGACATAAATGACTATCATAATTTTATTAGTGGCATGTGGTCTAGCCTTTTCGCGAAATTTGCGTTACGATGTCAGATACACCCTGTATTATTCCTTAGTCATCAACTCATCACACACAAGTGTCGCACATAAGGATCTTTGTAGTCATGAAGACATTTTATTTATTTATTATACATGTTGCATTCACCAGACAATAGAGGTATTTCCATTGTTTATCTGGCTCTGACTGATCAGCTTTACTAACCAAAGATGAATAAAATGTCTACAACCACGCAACATAAGTAGTTACGGAATGTTAAAAATATAATCTTGAATCGTTTCCAATTTCTATCATTCGCCAGCTAGTCTGTAATAAATACATACAGTAATAATTTATTTCACACTTTGTCTATTCTTACTTCAAGCGTAGTAAATATACAAGTTATGGCATTTTCACGTCAGAGTCAAGGCCTGTCGAACTCACGTCAGTCATGTATTTCTGTTGCCGTTATAGAAATAAATACAAAAAATAGTTTAGGTATTATTTTCCTTCGTATGCGAGTCCAACTCGCACTCGGCCGGTTTACACAAGCCTCTCTCTTCGAGAGTTAGTGGGTTGTATTTGTACCGCGCGAGTCCAGGTTAACTGGGACGAAAAGGTAACATAAAGAGTTCAGATTACAGGCTCTATCAGAATCACAGCGTTTCGATTTTTAAATATCGAAGCACCATGCAGCATGACTGAAGTATGAGCCTTTTAGCCTCTTAGGACTTTGCTGATTTTATATTACTTTTTTATGTGTATTTAATTTAGTGATCTTCCTGTATCAGTTACGGTAAATATTTTTCCTTCTTTCTTCCAAAGCAGTAAGGGCTATTATTGAATGTATGTTACTACTAATGTATGGTTGACTGTGCAAAATTTTCACACTGACATACTATAAACACAAAAGTAAGCAGTATTTAAATGGTTGCCAAGTTCGTAAACCCTTTAAGTAGGTCAGACTTATAAAGAGGATTTTGTTTGTAACTATTGTGGGGTAAACAGAAGACAAAGGAATTTAAATATGTTGGTTGTCATCCAAGTTTAATAGAATAAAAAGTTTTAAGTCACTATACAATATTATGTTATATACCTGTACCTTAAGCATAGGGGAACGAGACTGCTTCTCCTTAACACAGGTTATTCTGTAACCTAGCTAGAAGAACAGTGCTTCACCCACTCGATTGTAGACTACCTAACATAGTTCGTAAGAAACTTTTTTAACCATGTGTACCTACTACAATCTGTCCCTTTGGGTAAATGAATTTATTATTATTATCTAGGGGCTGAAAAAACATTTCTTAGCACTTCAATAAGGTACAATAGGAACATGAGACAAAAACACATGTAGTAAGTACAGACTGAACCAATCAATCATCCTAGCCTTTCCCCAGATATCTTGGGGTCTAGAATACGAGTATTTACATAAAACGACTACCTATCTGATGAGGTGTCGTGTTACAAACCTGATTAGAATTTTGGTATCCTGGCTACCTAGAATGACTGACAAAGATCAAAGAATGGCAGTCGGGACCTACTTCTTAACGCACATTCCAAAGCACGGAGGGGGGTCTTTATACAATATGTTAAGAAAACCCTGTCCGATCCGTGAAGGTATTGTTAGGTATCGATAACTGATTCTACTAATGCCACAAAGCCGGGCTAAACTTAAAAAAAAATCCGCCTAAAAAAATTAATATTATTTATATTCGCAAAAGGAGGTAAATTAATACATGTACTGTAGGCAATACATGCGCGAGTGAAGGGGCGCAGGGCACGCGGCACGCGGTCATATCGGTATTCGCTCATAATAATACCGTCAAAAATGGTGTAGTCACTTAAAAAAAAAAACAAATGTTGGGGAAGTTGGAATTAATTCGCGAAAAAAAAAAGATTATTTCAAAATTTATTAGTATTGTTACTACAATGATTATGTATAATTTCATATTTTATTTGGTCATGATTGTGTTTACCTAACCTTAATTATCCTTATGGGTCGGACAGGGTTTTCTTTGCATATTGTATACATTGGATGGCCACCCAAGTACGTAACAACCACGGCAAGCGCAGCTTCATCAGCCCAACCCGTCCGACTGTTATCGTATTGCAAAAAATAAAAATGGCGGCGGCGAGTGACATTATTTATGTTTGATAGACATCTAGCAAGTCTCGGTCCATTATAGTGAATTTGGCCGCGCTCCAGTCGTTGTTTGTGTTTGCCCGTCGAAGTGGTTCTCTATACAGGGCGAGTGGACATCACTAAACTCAATTTTAAGGACACTAATTTATTTTCTACTAGCGGCCGCCAGCGACTACGTTCGCGTGGAGTTAGTTATGCTCTGCTCCTATTGGTTGCAACGTGATTTTATATAGCCTAAACCCTTCCTGGATTTATGGGCTATCCAATGCGAAAAGAATTTTTGAAATCGTACCAATAGTTCCTGAGATTAGCGCTTTCAGCAAACTCTTCAGCTTTATAGATTAGTATAGATTGGCTATGGCTTCTCTCAAAAATTGTTGTATTGATGAGGTGAGGATGGCAGGAACCGTAACTGTGTTATCTGCAAATAAAATACCATCCTTTATTATTGGACTGTGATAAAGAGTTCTTACTTCAGTCTTGATTACTTCAGTCGAAAAACTGTTCCGACTCGCGGTTGACAAGACCTAGTACAAGAAGCTGACGGCCAACCTTCAGGATTGAAGAGGCACTGGAAGAAGAAGAAGAAGATAAAGAGTTTCTGCTTGTAAAGATGCATAATCCAGTTACTATTATTTGGTGGGATTTTTTTCTTTAAATGTGGTTATTTCAAAAAAAACTTTCCACCAATTATCCATCCTGTATAAAACGCTTGATATAGTATCCGTACCGTGTCGGCGTTCGGCGACCTCCATTCTCGTGTTATGACAGGTGAGAAATTGAGAACTTGGCTCGGCTCGCCATTTCCTACCACAAACTAAGTAGTCTGAACTGTCATGGAATTGCTCATAGCAAAATTCAATCAAATATTCCCAATCACCCCTGAGCCTTAAGGCTTTAGAGATAAAGTTGAAAATCTAATAAAGAAATCTGACAGACTGTAGTAGCTTGATGTGCTGTCGTCTGTACAATTTTACTGTAGCAGAATCTGTGAATAGTAAAAATAAATGTTGCCTTTTCATTTTGAAACTATTGTAAAGGATTTTGATGAGGTTAACACGGAATTGTGTTTACACGATATTACAATTACGATATCGTGAGATCATCGTCAACATTTTATCATCCCACTACTGGGCACAGTTCTCCTCTCATACAGAGAAGGATTGAGCGTAATCACCACGCTTGCTCAATGCGGGTTGGCGATTTCAGACTAAAAGTCCAGGTTTCCTCAAGATGTTTTCCTTCACCTTTTAATCAGTTATTGGTGTCCAAGATATACTACATATAACTAAGAAAAATTACATTGGTACCTACTTGTGTGACCTGGAATAGAACCCGCGCACACATACTTGAGGGGCTGGTGAGATCGATTTTATATAATCTAAATATTCTGCTATTTTTATAATTATTATTATAATTAACTTGCTGGATAAAGATGAAGAGTCTTTGTTGATCACCCTCCATTTAACTCGATACTCGAATATTTTAGCCCCGCTGCTACCAAGCAACTGATCAAGCCGAGTATGCATCATTGGTTCTACCATACATCATACATACATTTGCCGTTTCTCAGTATCAACTCTAAAAGAACTAGGTCTCCTTCAACAATTCTTTAACCAAATATTTATTTATTTCCAGGTATCAATCCTCTCACGCCTCTCGCAAGAGTCGGCGGACGAGTTCAACTTCGTACGAGCGTACGAATGCTTCCAGCACCGCTCACACACCTGCCTGGTGTTTGAGATGCTGGAACAGAACCTGTACGATTTCCTCAAGCAGAACAAGTTCTCTCCACTGCCGCTGAAGTACATCAGACCTATACTGCAGCAGGTTCTGACAGCACTACTTAAACTTAAAGTAAGTGGATTTTCATTACCTACATAATAGGCTATTTGACTGAAATGAATCGCTTTATTCAGCAAAATAGCATCGCGCTTTGTAAGTGACGTCACAAACTTATAAACGATTTTCGGTTCCGCAGTGGTGTTCGTGTTTATCTTTTATCAGTCAGAAAACAAAAAAAATACCACAAATCGCTCCAAATATCCCTAAAAATCTTCTAAAAACACTAGAACACATAGAACGACAACAAGTGTTTATGAGCGTATGACGTCATCGTGACATTAGCCAATCCGGATCGTTTCACAGTAAGTGGCGCGAGAAACAAAATGCCAAACATATTTTTGTGTTTTTGGATATATTAATTATTATTATTTTCATTAAAACTCATGTAAATGACATAAAGAACCCTCATTTTATGCATTTAAAGCAAATAATCACAAAAATATTCACACTGTCAAATAGCCTATTCTATGTTCTCAAATGTTCAATTGTTTGTTTTTCATATCAAGTGTTACTACTGAATAGGAGGTCCTGGGTTGAATTCTCGGCCCTTGTTAGATGGGACCTAAACATATCTGTACAAATTGAAAGTGTACTATATGGTCACTTCTGTCTAACTCTTGGCGAAATACATAACAAGTATCTATGTTTCATCAGAGGAAAAAATGTTGGCTTTTTTACAGGAAAAGTGAATGCCGACGTATTTATTCTTTAAACTAGAGTTATCTGACGTTAGAATAATCGGCAATTTTAAATACTGCCCCTCATGCATCATCGTCGTTAAGTTTTCAGTCTCTTACATCTAGACAGCTCTTGATAGGAGTTAGAGAAGACCAGCACTCACCAAACTGTAATTAAAAAAAATTACTCCCCAAATATTGTTCTAACTTTACTCTTTCTATTTTTCCAGCAACTGGGTCTGATCCACGCTGATCTGAAGCCTGAGAACATCATGCTGGTGGAGCCAGCACGGCAACCGTACCGCGTCAAGGTAATCGACTTCGGCAGCGCGTCTCATGTCAGCAAGGCCGTCTGCAACACTTACCTGCAGAGCCGATACTACAGGTACAACAGAAATGACAATCATTTCAGAAACTGTCTTAACTTTTTATTGACTGCTGAACAAACAGCAACAGACCTTAGGGTAAACAGTCACTCCTACTGTATTTTGATCCCAGAGACCAAGCTACAATGACTCATGAGATGGGCTTGTAATTACATCCACACCTCAAAACCTTTAAACGGTTCAAATCAAAGTCAAATGGAAGCCTTGTTCCTATTTCCTACTTTTTTATGTTCAACCGGGTCCATAATGATAATATGTTTCTAGAATTGCAATAAATGTGTAGAATATTGAGTTGTCAGCCGAAAGACACGTTGTCCATTGTTACTCCTTTTAGATCATCTTATTTTTATTTGGTGATAAATGACTTATATAATTATTGTGATCCTTTTTTTCTTCAGAGCCCCAGAAATAATTCTGGGCCTGGCGTTCTGTGAAGCCATCGACATGTGGTCACTGGGCTGCGTGGTCGCAGAGCTGTTCCTGGGCTGGCCACTGTACCCCGGCTCGTCGGAGTACGACCAGATCCGGTACATCTCTCAGACGCAAGGGCTGCCCACGGAACACATGCTTAACAGGTCAGCACTGCTACCAGTAATGAGGTTCTTATGTGGATAGACTGGATTACAGATCATTTACTGTCCAAAACAAAGACAAGTAGCAAGTAATAAGGCTATTCATTAGATTAGTTATAAGACTTACACAATAAGACAATGTCTTATTGTGTAATTTTGCTTACACTCACTCGAACATTTGACATATTCTCCATTCTGAAACAATGCTATCGTTATATTGACGTTCATGAATCACAAAAAGCTCAGAATTCTGCACTGCTTCTTCTCCCGATTCTGCATCCGAAGGAGCCTTCCTTTGGACGCAGAATCTACCTACTTACAACGCAGAACTAACCACAGATCCTAACAAAATAACTTAGCAATCCATAATACAATTTTAACCCTGTCATTTCTTTACAGCGCTAGTAAAACAGCGAAGTTCTTCTACCGCGACGTGGATAGTACGTACCCGTTCTGGCGCCTGAAGACCCCAGAGGAACATGAACTCGAGACCGGCATCAAGAGCAAGGAGGCTCGGAAGTATATCTTCAACTGCCTAGACGATATAGGACAGGTAACCTGTTGTATGAACTTTATATTTGAAGTATTTTGTACAGTTATCATCAATAACCTTCTTATTCCCACTGCTGGGCACAGGTCTCCTCTCATACAGAGAAGGACAGTACTCGTACTTAACAATGACGTATTGAGAATTAGAAAGAGATTAATCGGGATAAGGTTAAGAGCATAATGACTTCATCTTGTCAGTGCCACGTCAAATATTCAAATTAGAGTTTTCTGAATTTACATTAAATAGGTTGTAGCACTAAGGACCGTAGTCCGTATTGCAGAACGTTACTCAAAACTCAAGCGTTATTTAAAACTAGTTTCAATCAATCAAAAGGCTTCAAACGAGATTTAAGTAAAGCTTGAGTTTTGAGTCAGGTTCTGTAATACGGACCTAAGATCACTTACGTCACTTAGGTTAACACTTTTGACCGAATCTGATCACAGATTCGGTCAAAAGTGTTAACGATATTTTCTTGAGTCTTGACTGGATGATACTCTGGCGTAAACCTTCATGAAAATCCTAATTGCGAAAGATACAACCAGCCCCCTAATCCGCGTACACATTTTTTTCAAATGATTGTGACTAGTTGGCATCAGTTGGGATAGTTCGGATCGCCCATTGGTCCGTTCGGTCTAAACGATCCCAACTAGTCTCAATAATCAGAAATCATTTGACAAAAATGTGTTCGCCGATTAGGGGGCTAATCGGCGAACACATTTTTGTCAAATGATTTCTATTTTCTATTGGAATAGTTCTATTTTCATGGAAACTCAGAACTTGAGGCGAGTCGTTACACACTAACTAATTCATCCGCCTATGTTTTTGGTTCTCTATTGACAATTTTAGAAACTTAGAACAAAGAAATGACATGAAAAAAAAAGTAATTTCGTAACAAATGGTGAAGTTGTAAACGTTTAAAGTTTATGCTACATCACTACTAGAATCGTGACATTACAAGACATACCATAGATAGTGACTTCATACTATTCGATACAATGATCGTTTTGCGTGATAAGGATAGAAGGATTTCTTCAAAAGCGAGCTATTTCTCAATTTTTCCAAAGGTTTTGTCACTAAATGATAATATGATTTTAATACTAGAAAAAGCAATTTCTAGTATTAAAATCATTTTTTTTTTAAATAAACAGTTACTATAGTTTAATACCTATATAATTTGCCACAATGCTTAACAAATACTAAAAAACAATTCAATTCAAATAATCCTATAAATGTAGAAATTGTTTAAAAAAAATGCTTTATTAATTACAATTTTCTTTCCAGTCTGTAAACAGATGGTTTATTCAATGTGGATTCCGTATACTACAGTTATTTTACTCCATGTGTTTGTGGCACAGGTAAATGTACCAACGGACCTTGAAGGCGGCCAACTGTTGGCTGAGAAAGCGGACAGAAGGGAATTTATCGATCTACTCAAGAGGATGCTCACTATGGACCAGGTTAGATATAAGCATTGCATTTTAGCCTCCAGAAAGTTAGAATCACACAAATAATCAAAGTCACAGAAACATTCATCATCATCAACCTTTTTTATTTTCCCACTGCTGGGCACAGGTCTCCTTTCTCTCTCGTCTTTTTCATACAGAGAAGGATTGAGCGTAATCACCACGCTTGCTCAATGCGGGTTGGCGATTTCAGACTTAAAATCCAGGTTTCCTCAAGATGTTTTCCTTCACCTTTTAATCAGTAATTGGTGTTCAAAATATACTTAGAAAGTAGGTACATATAACTTAGAAAAGTTACATTGGTACTTGCCTGATCTGGAATCGAACTCGCACACTCGTACTTGAGAGGCTGGTGTTTTAACCACTAGGCCACCACAACTCAGGCAGAAACATTGTTACAAATTTTATTTTGCTGGAGACCTTTCTTTCCAGTGAAAACACTAGGAAGAACTGTTTGCATTTCGAAAAATGCTGCCCTGATGATAATTTCTTCGAAAATTATTAATTTCTTATCCCAATTAGGCTTTCTTCACATCTGTTACAAACCCTATGGTATTTTATATAACATGTACATATTTATTTTTACAGGAAAGACGAATAACACCGGGCGAAGCGTTGAATCACGCGTTCGTAACACTTGCTCACCTCGTTGACTACGCGCATTGTAACAATGTCAAGGCCTCCGTTCAAATGATGGAGGTAAATACTGAACATGTTTATACTGAACCCTTTAGAGAACCAGAAAAAATGGACAGGACTTTCTTAGCATAATAACTACTTCTCAAACGGTCAAGCATTTATAATTGGACGTAGTTATGCAAAATGGATCCAACCCACAAAAACCGTTTTTAGAATTACTGTCATAAATGTCTAAAATCTACACATCAGCTTTAGTATATGGAAAAAATATCCAAGCCGCAAAAAATTACAGGAAAATACTCATTATTTAAAAGGAAATTTAAATCTACTGTCATGATTTTTTAAAATAGAAATTTTACTTCACATTCTATTTTCTCAAAAGCAAGTTTGCTGGCTGGATCCTTTTTGTATAACTACGTCCAATTGACAAATCTAGTTTACATTGATAATGGCGTCGATTCTCCTGTTTACAAACTAAACTAATTTTAAGTTAAGTGCATCTTTTTCTTTCAATTTCGTTAAGAAAAGGATAGAAGATAATATTTTAGTTTAATCCTGTCAAATTAAGATACTCCATAGACAGTTTAGACGCGATTATAAACATGGCGACCAAAAATATGTCAATTTAGGTCAGGAGCGGACTAATTTGCCAGGTCTAAACTAACACTATATCTTCTGTCCTTTTCTAAATAAAATAGAAAGAAAAAGATGCACTGAACTTATATTTAATTTAGTTTGTGAACATGGGAATCTAGGCCAATGGTACTGATTCTCTTGTTTGCAATTTAAACTACTTATTTTGTGCTTTGTTTTTTATTTCATTGAGAAAAGTAAGCACTAAGGAAGCATTTTCTGACGTTTGAAGGGGTTAATTAAGAGATGAAAGTTTTTATTTAAAAAAAAAGTTTTTTTATATAAATTATAAACTAGCGCTTAACCGCAATCCCGCCTGATGGTAAGCAGTGACGTAGTCGTTGCTGGTAAAGCGCACTAGTTTATTAAGAGCCTATTCACTCTAGCCTTGAAGACACTCAAATTGTAGTCCGACGGAAACACCGCCGCTGGCAAACTGTTCCAGTCCCTCGATGTACGCGGTATAAACGAGGAGGCGAAACGCTTCGTCCGGATCGTAATGGTGTTAACAACGTAAGGTACGACGGGTCGTCCGATAGTGGAACGGAGATGGGGGAATTAAATCATGCAATTCCCTCGCACACTCCCCAAAATGCATCTTTTTGACTGATGGAAATTTAAATACCATTTTGGCCATATTAGGTTGTTTCTAAATGCATGTATGTTTTCAGGTTTGCCGTCGTTCAGGCAGCGGAGTCGGCGGCGTGAACGTGGGCGGCGTGGGCGGCGCGGCGGAATACGGCGTGGCCGGTGTGGTGGGCGGCGCCGCGCCCGCGCACCACCTGGCGCTCACCATCAACCAGCAGCGGCTGCGGGCCGCGCCATACGACAACTTGGTGAGAAGCCTCTCTTTACGGATATATCCTTACTAGTGACGCCCCACAATTTTTAAAATTTGTAGTATTTTCGAAACTATTTATTTAAATCTAAATTTGGGGTGGTACCCTTAACATTTAAGGGGATAAAAAATAGATGTTGTCCGATTCTCAGACCTACCCAATTTGCACACAAAATTTCATGAGAATCGGGAAAGCCGTTTCGGAGGAGTTTAACCACAAACACCGCGTCACGAGAATTTTATATAATAGATGTTCAGAATAGTAAAAAGTAATCACAACTAGAGACAGTGATTTATAAACTGACTAATATATATGTGGTTTCTACAGTACCAACTGTACCAAGGCGGACGTGTGGCAGTGGGCGGCGCGAGACAATACGCGACTCGTGCCGCTGAACCGTTCCCACATCAATTCGTATCGTCGATACTCTGCCAACCCGCTTATCAGGTAATTATTATTATAGTTATTTATGCTGAGTGGAATGGAAAGTAATTTTAAAAAAAAATAGAAGAAAAATGTATAGTGCTTTAATTATGGTGCTTGAGCAACATTGGGACTTATACTGCCATCTTGTTTTTTAAAAACGTGTATTGTGATATTTCACAACTTTTTTCCTACAGGACCTTCGCTGTTAACGTCAGTAAAGCGCCAAAACATACTTGTAGAAGTATATCATGAACAAATGAGATTTCTGCCTCAGTTAATTTCAAATGCTTAATAGAGCTTTCTTACCGGTGTAGCGGTCCAGAAAAGATTTTTAAAATGATGCCTCTTTTATGTATATTGATATAATATGAAGGAAGTTACGGCGTACCGACAAAAAAGGCCAATAGGCTATTTGACAGTATTCAATTATTTGTGATTTTTTGCTTTAATTGCATAAAATGAGGGTTCTTTATATCATTTACAAGAGTTTTAATAAAAAATAATAACAATTATTATATCCAAAACACAAAAATATGTTTGCTTTTTGTTTCTCGCGCCACACATTGTGAAACGATCCGGATTGGCTAATGTCGCGATGACGTCATACGCTTGTTTCCGGCAAACTTATAAACTGTTTTTCGGGGGTTTTTATCGATTTATTTGTACAACCCAGTACAGTACACCACTTCTAAACCATTTTATTAGATAACAACAGCAAATAATAATTAAAAACAAACACCACTGAGAACCGAAAACCGCTTGTGACGTCACTTACCAGGCGCAACGCCATATTGCTGATTATATCGTTTTCGCGGCTTATTTGAATTTTGAATTTTTATTTGCATATTTCTTACGAAATATGTATTTAAAATTAAAAAAAATACTTTGGGTGAACTTCTTAACCGCAACCAAGTAATTCAAGATAAAAATTATAAATCTGTCAAATAGCCTATTTCAAAAAGATATCATGAAAGACCACAAAGTTATGAGCTTGTTATTCTACTTCGCTGTCCCAACAAAAATATGATCCACGCTCCGTTCAGGCGGGCCAGCGGGCATTGACCTCTGGCGTCAGCTGTTGCGCGGGCGATGATCGACCTAAGCTGCGTACCGCGCTCGGTAACCGTATTGAAACAGTTTCTAAATGTATTTGGGAAAAAATATAACATGGTGTAAAAATGATTGGAATCGATTCAGTTGCTTATTCTGAATAAACCATATTAAGGTTTCGCATAAACAAAAAAAAACGTTGTATATGATGAATGTAACTTTTGAGTTACTTTTCTTAGGTCTAATGATGGTTTTCCACTCAGCATAAACTCAAGTGACCACCTGTCAATGTCAATATCGTCGTCTGTGAAATGGACTCTAATAACATTTGATAAAGTATGATATCCACCAGGTGCAGCAGCTGGCGGCAGCGGCGGCGGCAGCGGCAGCAGCTCACCACCAGCACGGCGTGCCCGGTGTGCCTGGCGTGCCTGGTGTGCCTGGCGTGCCCGACGTGCCCGACTGGCGCGCGCCACTCATCGTTGAACCCGAGCCCGATGTCTGGGACGCCTTCCATCCGCACCATCCACAGCACCACCATCCGCACAAGAGGTAATAAAGAGAAAAAAACATTAATTTTATAAAGGGTGTATCAGACGTCGACGCACAAACGAGTACTATGGATCCAGTACATGATTCTGAACCCCCCAGTAGTGGAATTTTTCATCGGCTTTTCCTAATTAAAAAAAAATATGTACAGTTTTTTTTTTCACTTTAGACCTTACATACTGGCTATACTTTTATAACCCAATAAGATTTTAAAGTAAAAATTAAATAATTCGCTAATTACACAAAAACGAAACTCGAAGAACTGTTCTATCAGCTGATTTAATAGAGTTCACATCAGGAGTCAACGTCATACCTATTAGAAGCGCGGCGGCACGCTTGCAACGTTCAAAGGCCCAGCCGGCACTTTTTTTTACCATTTCTGTAACCACTCATTAATGACATAAATGACTATCATAATTTTATTAGTGGCATGCTGTCTAGCCTTTTCGAGAAGTTTGCGTTACGATGTCAGATACACTCTGTATTCTGTGGAAATCCACAGAATATAAAGTTCTGTAATACATATGCAGATAGTTCAACTCAGTTGTGCGCGCGGCCCTATGTGTGCGTGGTTTGTAAATATACAACTTTCATTCGTGTGGCAGTGATGCGGGCCGCGGCAGTCGTCCGAGCAAGACGTGTCCCTATCGCTTTTTCTTATTAACTTCTGCATGGTGAATTTTAATAGTTTTAACTATGTATATAAATTAAACTAGAAGAGTACTAAAATATGGAATTGTCGACAGGTCAACAAAGCAGCAGACGACGGTACCGCACTACCAACCGCATCACCAAACGCATCAATACAGGTGCGTATCAAATAAAAAGTAATATAACAAACTTAGAGTTAACCGACTGTTGACTATGATATGTCGAGTGTTTAGATCCAGGAGCGAGTAAATAAAATACGTAGTGTCTAGCAATCTCATGGAATACAGGAAAACAAGTTCAAAGAGACGCAGTAACTGCGTGTTAATAATAATTTGAGTGTCCTCAAACAATTTCCTATTACATGTCTAAAAAGTTTAATGTAGATTGAGCAAATTTGATATTTTGCTACAACTTGATGCGCTGTTCATCATGCTTAAAATAGGAATATTTGTAAAAATAATCCTGAAATCCGCTGGTTTTTTTTATTTGTACTGATGGATTCAAATATTTCGACAAAATTCGCGTTTTGGAAGACTTTCATTTAATTTTGCCCACCTGAAAAGATCATCCTACTCGTAGCAATTGTAGTCCGTACAATTGCTACGAGTAGCAGCAGATCAAGCTAGCCTAAACTGTAAAATATTCTCAATGAACCTTGAACCTTAATGCTTTAACGATAAAGTTGAAAACCTATTTAAGAAATTTGACAGAATGTAGTAGCTTGCTGTGCGTGCTGTGGTCTGTACATCAATTCCATTTAATAAAAGAATGCGTTTGTTTGATGTGCAGTATGGCAAGCAGCGGCGGTAAGAAGGAGCCGACTCAACTGTCGCCGGTCAAGAAGCGGGTCAAGGAAGGAACGCCACCCTCAAGACATAGGCACCACCATCACGATCACACGTTAGTAATCACACTTAAAACACACCAATCTAAAAGAAGCAGCTGTAACATCAGATACAACTAAACGACATATAGTCTTTCTCTTTTTCGCATAAATACGGATTTTTGCACTCTTTTCGAGTTTTTGACCCGGGTTTATGATTTTTCATGTAGTTTAGTACGGAGGACAGCAGTGTGGCTACCATGAGTTTTCATTACGAGACTCGATCGTGTCTCGTAATGACAACTCATGGTAGCCACACTGGTCAAGCTATCCCAAACTGTCTAATATTCCTAATCAACATTGAGCCATAATGCTTTAGCGATAAAGTTGAAAATCGAATACGGAAATTTGACTGAATGTATGTAACACAAGATTTAAAAAAAAATGTACGTTTCAAACTCGAGGGAATTTCAAAGTAGTGAAATCTTCATTTAACTTTTGAATTAAATGAGCTGGACAGTATATACTTCCTAGTTTCATGTTCTAAGTTGAACATTCAAGGGGTATTCGGCCTTCTAACACACTAACCAACACCCACACAACCTAATCAACAGCATCGTCGAATTCGGCTCACACGATGTTACCCCCAACAGCGGCCGGACACAAGCCGGCACGACTTGGGAAGGAGGCGCCGCCCACACGATCACGATCCGCGACACGCCGTCCCCGGCCGTGTCCGTGATCACGATCTCGGACTCGGACGACGACGCCGACACGCCGCGCCGGAACCGGCACCCGCACGTGTCGCATCAGCCGCACGCCACGCAGCCGCATAACAATCAAGGTAACTTCATTCATGGTACCGTACGATTGGGTAGACCCGCCCCCTAATCGGCGAACACATTTTTGTCAAATGATTGCGACTAGTTGGGATCGTTTGGACTGAATGGACCAATGGGCGATCCAAACGATCCCAACTGTTCGCCGATTAGAGGGCCGGTACCTCAGAAAGGCAGATGACGAACGCTTAGGTGGTTTTTTAGCCGGTAAGAGACCGGCATACCCCTCCGCGTCCCCGAGCGGAGGATAGTCCATGAGGTTTATTTAACCTCAGAAAAAAAAAAGGTAACTTCATTGATGGCTGTTGCTGAAAACTAGCGCTGACGCCCTTTTTTGCGTTTGAAATCCTGATGGACCTTCTCCATTGTGGGAGAGCTACTCCACAAAGGGGTATGTTGGACTCTTACCAGCTAAAACTACTGCGGTGTTTCACCTCAACATATGGCCAGGGTTGCGGGATTCGCAAAAACATTCATGGCCCTTTGTGGCTACCATGAGTTTTCATTATGAGACTCTATCAAACACATCGACCGCGTTTGGCGCTGTTATTGGTTGAAAGTTCTTACAATCTTGAAGCGGGGTAATCGATGAGTCAAACTCAGTCGATGTCAAATCTTCGTAATGAAAACTCATGGTAGCCACACTGTTAATGAATGCCAAAAAATGATGAAAAATAGTAGAATCTGAATGATTATGTTCTGCAGGCGGCAGTGGCGAGTGCGTGCCGACACAAGCAGCGGGCGGCGCGAGCGGAGCGGGCGTCATCTGTAGTGCGCGCTCGCCCAAGGACGACAAGCACGTCAAGCACGAGCCGCACCAGAACTGCTACCACCACCATCAGGTACTAACACAACACTTTATAAATTTAACTATGCATTACAGTGTTTTGGTAGCCATTACTTACTACCATAATATCGATTATAATAATAGTTTCAATTAAGTCATGAAATAAATAATGAATTATGATATAGATAAATAAGAGGAGCACGTGGTTAAATAATAATTGCCTATGGTAATAATAGGCTATTTGACAGTATGCATATTTTTGTGATTATTTGCTTTAAAATGAGGGTTCTTTATGTCATTTACATGAGTTTTAATGAAAATAATAACAATTAATAAATCCAAAAACACAAAAATACGTTTGGCATTTTGTTTCTTGCGCCACTTATTATGAAACGTTCCGGATTGGCTAATGTCACGATGACGTCATACGCTCATAAACACTTGTTTTCGTTCTAAGTGTTTTAGCGTTTTTAGAAGATTTTCAAGGATATTTGGAGCGATTTGTGGTATTTTTTTGTTTTCTGACTGACAAATAACAGATAAACACGAACACCACTGCTGAACCGAAAATCGTTTATAAGTTTGTGACGTCACTTACAAAGCGCGACGCCATTTTGCTGAATAAAGCGTTTCGGCGACTTATTTGAGTTTTGAATTTTTATTTGCATTATTCTTACGAAATACGTATTTCAAATTAAAAAAAAACTTTTGGTGAACTTCTTAACCGTAACCAAGTAATTCAAGATAGAAATTATAAATCTCCCAAATAGCCTATTACATATGGGTCGACCTATCAGCTTATGCTACGCTAGCCACGATTGGTCTACAGAAGCACCTTTCGCGTTCTTTTTGCGGTGTCTCATAAGAATGATCACTACCATCCTTAGGAGACCTCCGCCGTGACCTCGAGACTCGTGACTTGAGACCTCGGACAGCATTTTAAGCTGTAGGTGACTATGAGTAGTAAAAAGATCTAAGGTCTGCCAAGCTGCCTTACCAAGGGGGCCCAGTAATTGGGTTGTGTGATGAAATTATACAGTTTAATCGGTCACGACAATCATTACAAAGCTTAACTGCAATGCAAAAATTTTGCGAATTATAATCAGGCTATAGTAAACTATATGTATACTAATCTATAGATCAGTTAAAAGCTTCTATTGCATGCTGTCCATTCATTTATTTCAGTGTGACTAAGTTTAAAGGGAGACGACCGGTTCTGCGGGAGGTCTATGTCCAACAGTGGACGTCTTTCGGCTGAAATGATAATGATAAAGATTAAAAATCATTACTTTTTAAATGATTTAGTCATTTAAAAAGTAATGATTTTTAAACTTCATCATCACAACTTCACACTTCATACACCATTAGATTCTCGTGTTTATATTTTAATAAAACTATTTGCCAACATATTCGAAAATCTCTTAGCTACCACATTAATTATTAGATATCAACAAACATCACCTCTGTAATCGGTGAAGAGTTGGCAAAGGATACCTATTTAAAAAAACATCCTTAATAAACTCAAACTATCTGTCTCGATTTTCAGCAACAGCAGCAGCAGCAGCAGCAACAGCAGCAACAACAACAGCAACAACAACAGCAACAACAACAACAACAGCAGCAGCAGCAGCAGCCGCAACCGCAGCAGCAGCAACAACAGCCAGCCCCCCAGCAAGCTGTACCACAACAAGCAACCAATCAAACAAATCGAAACAACAACGTTACAACCGTGGCCACGCCTCAAAGTCAGAAAAAGCGACTACTGGCGCTCGCGCAACAAGAGGCGCAAGCGAAGAGGGAACATGAACATGCACATGCACATCTACCGCCTGTTAGTATTTAATCAAATTTTGAGTTTTCTTCTAAGTTTTGACAAGACGTCACACTACAACTCTGTCACACCTTTCAGGGAATTGGTCAGTGTGGCTACCATTAGTTTTCATTATGAAGATTCGATCATCGATATCGACCGCGTTTGACTCATCGATTAGCTCGCTTCAAGGTTGTAAGAACTCTCAACCAATGAGAGCGCCAAACGCGGTCGATGCGTTGATCGAGTCTCGTATGTCATCTGCCTTACTTTTTCCCAACTATCCTACTACATCTACATATTTACTAGCATCTATTATATTTACTAGTATCCAACATAGCAGCATAGTAGTAGTAGTAGCATCTAGCATATTTACTAGTATTTATAGCTCTTTAGAAGCAATAGGTTATATGTGTAGGTTGTCGGAACTACACATGCGGCATACTACTTCTAAGTTAAAAAGAAAAATAAGGTTATAAATGCTTCTAAAGTCGAGATGTATAGTCATATTTCAATATTTATTTCATGGTTAAGTTGAAACTATTATGATAGGGGGCGTGCCTTTAAACGTATATTTATACAGATTTATGAAGAATATGGTGTCTTGGGAGATCTTCTAAAGTAAACTCTTAATAATAGCTCACAAAACAGCTTTTTTTTGTGTAAATAGTGTCTTAATAAACTAGTGCGCTTTATCATCAATGATTGCATGACTACTTACCATCAGGCGGGATTGCGGCCAAGCACTAAATTATAAGTTAAAAAAAAACTGTGATTAGGATATGTCGCCACGTACTTATTATCTCCCGTTTTAGTAAGAAAAGTGATCAATGATTTAAACCATTGCTAATACTAACAGTACGCCGTAATCTAACGTGACTATTACCTTGTATTGCAGAGCGGGTCGACGGTACGCCAAACGAACGACTATCAATGCAATCAGTACGCGCCGGCGCAACATAATAAGAGGGATAGTGTAAGTATTTATCATCAACCTTTTATCGTCCCACTGCTGGGCCCAGGTCTCCTCTCATACAGAGAAGGATTGAGCGTAATCACCGCGCTTGCTCAATACGGGTTGGCGATTTCAGACTTATAAAAGTCCAGGTTTCCTCAAGATGTTTTCCTTCACCTTCAGTCATTGGTGTCCAAGATATACTTAGAAAGTACATATAACTTTAGAAAAGTTACATTGGTACTTGCCTGACCTGGAATCGAACCCGCACACTCATACTTGAGCTGGTGGCTGGTGTTCTATCCACTAGGCCATCACGACTTGTATACCAGTGTAAGTATTAGTACGAATTTATTTTAACACGATGTGGACTTACCGCGAACTCTTAGCGTCTCGCACACCGCCGGAGGCGCGGCGGAATGCAACTGAAGACAACAATTTAATATAAACCTTAACTACCATGACATACGGTCTACAAAGGCCCAGCGCACATCGCTGGAGGCGCGGCGGAGTGCAATTGAAGACACCAAATTTACTATAAACCTTAACTACCTTGACATACGATCTACAAAGCCCCAGCGGACGCCGCTGGAGGCCTCCACCGCACGCACACATATTAAAATGTTGTCTTTAATTGCGCTCCGTCACGCCTCCAGCGGTTTTTGCTGGGCCTTACACTACATATAGCGTGAATACAAACGATTTCATAATTGAATAAAAATACCATTTTATTAAGAGTTTGTTACTAACAAACAAAAAAATAGCAGTCGTGGGACTGACCGACAGAAGTTAAAAATAAAATCATTAAAAAACACAGAATACGCAAAATGTAAAAAACAAAAAACGATCACGGTGTCGGGTCGGTCTCGCTTACGCGAATTCAATGCTTTTTCCCCATCCAACAATAGTGCTCAGCGTCGATAAAGGAGTGTTGACTTCAACAAAAATGGCGGAATTCTGTAAAATAAAATTCTTCAAAAAAACACTATTTGTTATACGATAGTTTCCCGGTGCTTTCAATTCTTCTTACTACAGCTAGCTATACCTGTGAAAAAGTAGAGGAATAAACTCCCTAGCACCAACACTGTCTATTCAGCCATAAGAAATGTTCATACAAACTATCATCCCCTAATTAACCCCTTTAGGGGTTCTTTATTTCAACACTCCTGCCTTAGTACTCATATAAGCACTATAAGGAATTCTACTGTGAAATTTCATACTTCTAGACAGTGTTTTATACCAGGATTGTGTGTCAGTGAATAAATTTAAGATTGTTATTAAATACGATGTACGGACGACAGCAGGTCAAGCTACCCCAAATTGCCAGATATTCCCAATCAACCTTGAGCCTTAATGCTTTAGAGATAAAGTTGAAAATCTAATACGGAAATCTGACAGATTGAAGTAGCTTGATGTGCTGTCGTCTGTACAATAAAATTAGAAACACAAAACTAAAACAAAACGTTATTCATTACAGAGCGGCGGTTGTCGCGAGTACCTGACCAACGCCGGCGGCGTGGGAGGCGTAACCGGCGTCAGTGGCGTCAGCGGCGTGAGTGCGGTCAGTGTCAGCGTCAATGGTGGACCCCCAGCCGCCCACAAGCACGCCGCGCCGCACGCCTGGCATCATCATCCGCATCCACATTACAAGTTAGTATCTTTTTTTTCTCTTCTCATCCTGTAGAGGCCCAATGCTGGACAAAGGCTTTCCATGATGACCGGTCTTGTGCTGCCCGCGGTCACGTACCGGAAGACACAACATAGGGAGGTCCCCGACAAGGTGCACCGATGACCTGCCCCCTAATCGGCGAACACATTTTTGTCAAATAATTGCGACTAGTTGGGATCAGTTGGTATCGTTCGGACTGCTTATTGGTCCGTTCGGTCCAAACGATGCCAACTAGTCGCAATCATTTGATAAAAATGTGTTCTCCGATTAGGGGGCTGGTGAAGGTCGCGGCGATGGATGCGGGCGGAACAAGACCGGTCAAATTAGTGTACATTCTACAAATAATTATTTCATACAAAAACGCCAGAATAGCACACAAAATTATTTTATTTTTACGTTTGCTGCAATTTGCAGGTTGTATGATTCTCTACCGTAATGTGTATCTACAAAATTATATGATTAATATTAATTCTGTAAATATATTTGTTACGACAATATAGCTCCTAAATGGCTGTACTGGTTTTGGTTTCTTTTTTGTTAATAACATACACCTTTACATGCACTTGCAAATTGTAAAAAAAACATTGAATATTAAAATTTCACACGCTAATTTAGCGATATTACTTTGCTTTAAAATAAATTGTGTGCAAATTGTAAGCATAAATAAGGGCTGATATTTATTTTGTCAGAGATTCTAAACCAATAAATAAAATAGATTTTTTTGTCTTCATATAGAATTTATCAGATACGATAAAAGTCAGCCCTTAGTAAAGGGTAGGTATAAAATGAAAAGTGGTTAATAAATCTGTTTTTTATATGTAGTCAATACACAGTGCATTTACATCTATCGCTTCTTGTAGTTGTAACATAAAGTTGGCGTAGTAAGGTTCAAAATGCAAAAACTATATGTTTCCACGTTCTATACAGACCGCCGGACGTAGCACACAGTTCGTCCCTCGACGGGATACAAACTATTATGATGGAACAGTTGATTGCCAATAGACCGTTGAACGCTGAAAGGACGAACATCGCGGATTACAGGAACCATACATTGTAAGAAAATACTGTCAAGAACATCTTTATATCAGTTTTTTTATTTATTTATTTTTGTAATGGCATGACTTCTGGCTATATTTCCCGCTAGCTAGGTAGAATTAGATACATGTACAATACTGCGTTTTCTAAAAATCTGAAAAGGTGTATTTGCTTACACATTTGGTCGGGTTTAACAGATCAATAACTTACATTTTGAGCATTTAGTACATTTTAAATTATGGTATGGACGACAGCAGGTCAAGCTACTCAAAACTATCAAATATTCCCAATCAACCTTGATCCTTAATGCCTTATATAGAAAAAGTTGAAAATCTAATAAAGAAATCTGACAGATTGTAGTAGCTTGGTGCGCTGTCGTTTGTACAAATCGGAGTAATTAATCTTGTTGATCCAACATCTAACTATCGCATCAGGAAACTTATAAAGGAAGGTCTAATTAAAAGTAGAAACAAAAATTAAGTGATGTATAAACCGAAAATGACCAAGTTTTGACTTATCATAATACCACACACCACAGTATGCCTAGTATGAGTTTTCATTACGAGACTCGATCATCGATATCGACCGCGCTTGGCTCATCGATTGGCCCGCTTCAGGGTTGTAAGAACTCTCAACCAATGAGAGCGCCAAACGCTCTCGATATCGAAGATCGAGTCACGTAATGAAAACTCATATTAGGCATACACCTATCTACCTACATTTACTGTTGTCATCTAGAATTAAATGCCTATGTCGACCCAAACAAGTGCGTAACATGCCTGAGAATGATGACCTTATTATTTTGACGTGACAACGTCTTATAATTCGATGGAGCCGGTTGCACGCACGGAAAACATAACTCACGCGGCGCTACCCCGTTCCATTTAAGGCTTGAAGTGCAAGCGAGAGCGCGGAACGAGCGACAAAGAGGCACAATCGGCCTCCGCGTTCGGCGGCATTCGACATCTGTCCCTCTCCTACTTAAGTGAGCGATGTGTCCGCGTGGACAGATACATGAAGTGCAGTGAAAAGTGAATGTTGTGTCAATTGTTTATAGCAACGATACTTGCGGCGATAAAGGTTTAGGCTAATTGGAGTTCATTCTTTTTAGAATTACTTCTAATTATCATGCCATATGTTGCATTCGCCTTTACAATCTTATATGGGGTATTTTTCATTCCCAAAAAATAGAAAGATCCTGTACAAAATAATTCGGCCTGTATACAAAATAGGTGATGAAGTTCGCGCATGACAATAGTGCCACATATAATTTCTTATTTACTAGATAGAGCTAAAGCGAAACCATATTTATTTATGAAAAAAGGCACTTTAGCAGTAATTGTGTCTATGGATTTGCTCGATTATTGTTGCTTGATTTTCAATTTTTACGATCAGAAAGATCCGTCAGCTTCTTCCAGAGCTGTCAGATTTTATCTCCAATAAAAAAAAAAAAATCAAATCAATCTAAATGAAAATCGAATATTAACCTAAAATAATCTAAATACGATATCAATCGTCTGTTACTTACCCAGGCACTGAATTTTTTACATTACATCAAACTTGACCATCGTCTCAAACCAAGCAAATCAATAAGTACAATTATTGAGTTTCAAAGTACAATTTTTTTTTTAGTTTAAAGAAAAAAAAATATAATTATCTATTTATAATATAATTATATTCTTAAGATTAGTTATATGTATATACAGGATGTATCTGACATCGTAACGCAAACTTCGCGAAAAGGCTAGACTTCATGGCATTAATAAAATTATGATAGTCATTTATGTCGTTAATGAGCGGTTACAGAAATCACAGTGTTTAAAAAAAAAATCTGCTCGGCCTTTAAAAGTTGCAAGCGTGCCGTCGTGCGCGTTTGTTGGTATGACGTTGACCCCTGATGTGAATTCTATTAAATCAGCTGATAGGATAGTTTTTCCAGTTTTGTTCGCATTGCGTTTCTTTGTGTAATTAGCTAAATTTTATATTTAATTTTATAATTTTTACTTTAAAATCTTATTGGATTATAAAAGTATAGTAATAATGAACTGTCTAAAGTGAAAAAACTGCATTTTTTTTTACATCAGTAAATAGCTGACGAAAGTTTCTACCACTCTGGGGGTTCAGGATCATGTACTGAATCCATGGTACTCGTTTGTGCGTCGATGTCAGATACACCCTTTATATTATTTATTTATTAGGCTATGCTGTCTCTTGCACGCGTAGCATGACCATTATAGAAATGAATTTCGTCGACGGAAGAATAGATTACTTAAATGATAGATTGTAGACGATTTTTTTTTTAAATTGTCATTTTATCTGTGGTCTCCATCCACTCTTTCCATCTCTTACAGATTATGTCATAAATTTATTTTATTTTGTAAAGATCACCTAACTTATAGCAAAAATATTAATCGATTATGTTAACAAATATTGAAATTAATACGAATAAAGTCTGTAAAAAGTACTGATTAAATCTAAAAATAAATACTCTCCATTGAATAGGTCATTACATATTAATAATCATATAGACGTAATCAGCCAGTTTTCCCTGTAGAAGCGTTTCCACAAACAAATGAAATAATAAAATGTATATTTGTTGTAGGACTGGCAGTGGTGGTGTACTGTCTCCGGGTGGCGGAGTATCGCCGGGCTACCTGCCGCCTCCGCTCTACGTACCCACCTACCATTATCACACGTAAGTTGTTACATTTACATCTTTAGATATAAGCACGATGTAGCGAAATCCCGACATGTACCTATAACATTTTCACTGTACTATGTTTTTTTTAAATACTTAATGTGGATTCTTTTCACCCATACTTTTTGCTTTATTTTATAACTATGGTACCACCGGGCATTGCTACCGGGTTGACCCATGTGGTACCGGGCTGACCCGTGTGGTACTGGGTAAACCCATATGGTACCGGGCTTAGAATAGCACCATTCCATATCCTCCCCTGGGTGTCAAGAGCATACTAAGGGAACTCACCAGGGATATGGGCAGCAGCGCTTCTCCTGTGGAATAACAAATGACTGCGATCCTCAGCCCGCCTGCCAAGCGTGGGTATTATGGCAAACTCCTCCACCTTGGGGGAGACCTTTGTCCATCAGTGGACCTCTATAGGCTGAAGAAGTTATCCACGGCGTCGCTCCTCGTACTCAATTGATGACAATAGACTAGTCCCCTATTATATTAGTCCTGTGTAAGTTTCGCCATCATAGCCGTGATGTTGATGTGAGTTGTTCTGGTTCCAGCGGCGGCGCGCACGGCGTGGCGGGCGTGGCAGGCGTGGCGGGTCCGCCCCCAGCCCACCACGCGTCAGGAGCTCGCCTGCCGGGCTACCTGCAGCCCTACTCGCCCACGTACCTGGTGCCGCAGCACCACCAGCAGCACCTGTGGTACACCGACTGAACATCACTTCCAGTGCCAGCGTTGACCGCTCCTAAAAGACATTAAGCTACATACACCGCTCCGCGGGCCTACGGGCGAGCGGGTCCCTGCGCGGTTGGCCAGGCCCCGCCCCTCCGTAAGTCCGCCCGAGCGGCCGAGGAACTCAACTCGACTATCACACTGCAATTTTTAAATAAATCCTCGACTAGTGTGAACCTAACATGTTCCTTAGCAACAACTCACGTTCAATGCTATACGATAGTTGAAACGACAACTTTCTTGTACAAATTGTGATTTTTATTTCTTATTATTACTACTTATAAAGATGGGTCTTATATTTTCAGCGAGCTACAGCAGTAGTCGCTCTATTCGGGATATACTTAATCGAGTATAAAGTGTTTAATCATTATTTGTTTAGATATGTGTAATTTATTACATAATAGCGTCATGTATGCGCTTATAAATGTATGTATAATAGGTTAGCGTCGCATTAATTTGTATGATTTGATGTCTGTATGGTCACGTAGACAACAACTTATTCACATGTATTATATGGATTGTAAATTTCGCGTTATATTTTGCTGATAAAGCGAGTTGCATTTACTAATATTTTATCATAGTTTAGTGTTTGTACCAAATCATTTCAATGTGGAATTATTATTGATGTAGTAGCGATTTTAATATGATCGTGTGCGTTTGTTTGAGCTGACGCGTGCGTGACGTATAGGACGCACGGATTAGTTACGTCACATTTTTTGTCAATTATAACGTTTGATTTTACGTAGGGAGTATAATGCTGTAGAGATATTGAGATTTGTTTGTTACGTTCCATATCAAGCAATACAGCTGCAACACTACAAACATTTATTGCTGTTTACTATCGTATATTCAAAATTAAAGGGTTTTATATACTATGTAGAGATAATTAAATGTGTAGGGCGCGGTGATGGACTACTTGTATAGATGTAGATTCGAGTATATTAAACGAAATAAAAAAAAAAGTATCTAAGATATTTTATGAACATTTAGTACACACTAATGATTAACTAAGATTGTAATAATGCATGTATAATCACTTTAGATAGAACGAAATTGTTTAAAAAAAATATAATAATGTCCTTTATAGAAGATGAAAAAAAAAATAAAAAAGTTATGCAATTATTTTTACCACTGCAATTGATGTTTAGTTTCATATTTTGATAAGTGTTTAGTGACACTAGAGGTACTATTATTTGCTGACTCGGTACGCGTCGATATACGACTGGGTATTTCAGTTTTGCAGTGTTTTAAACATAATATATTGTAACAGATTATATTATCGTCCGGTGTGACAGGCCCGAGTATATTCCCCCTCGTCCCCCTCACTCGCGATGTGCCGCGCCGCGTTATGTACACCGTCCGCGTTGTACATAAGTATTAAATAAATAAGTCATATCGTACAACTTTCGTAGTCATTTAAAGGATAGATCGATAGATGCCGGTTCAGTTGCGCGGGCGGCGTACAGCACGTAGCACCTCTGCTCGGCATACGCTACGGAATACGACAGGATACTCATCTGTTGCCAAATATATTCCTGATATCGTATTATAAGATAAATCACTTTTAATAATATATAGCAGTAAATTAATTACAGCGATTTTTATTAGTAGTTTAATGTTACGCTTCTTTGGACAAACGACGAATTCTCTTTAGAAATGCCTAATTATATGAAGTTATAACTTTCATGTAGTGTTTTTTATAAAGCTTTTGGTGTCATGCAAGGCAAATATCGACGATTGTGCTTTTGTGTCTATATCTTATTAATCATAACGAAATTGTCCTATTCAGGACGTTTGCTAACTCTTTTAACATATTTAGGAATCACAATGAGTATAGCTGCCTCGTATACTTACCGTAGCGTATGCCAAGTGGGTCATATTTTGTTTATTATCATTTAGTATTAAGTGTTTAATTTATAAATATCCACCATTTAATCGCAAGATTCTATAAACCACTGCATTATGTTAAATTCATATTAAAAATGTTTTATATGACAAGACTACTGGTTAATATTATTAGTTTGTATTATAAACTTAGTACATTAGTTTTGCTGCCCGACAATAATTATTATTATGTTTAGTTTTTGTATTTTTAACGGTTGTAGTTATAACAATATGTATGTTACTTTATTTTGTTTTTTTTCTCAACTGCTTGGTTCGTGCGTCGTAATGAATATGTCAATAGGATTTATAATTTTATCAATTGTTAGAAAAAAACTCCAAAGTATTTATATAAGTCTTAGGTTCTCAAATCCCACCATTGTAAACTAGAAACCCTCTCTGAACATATAGCTTTCCTTTCTCACATTTTTAATCATTTATAAAAATATTGCAATTAAAATAAAGATCTCCTACAGAATGTTTTCACAATAGACGAGGAAATTGTGACTTTTTCATGTCATTTGTATAGGACATTCTGTATCTCAATCTCCTCCTAATCCTCTTCTGTAATCATTACGACGCTCGATGTATGGTGGACGTATGAGTGACCGGGCCTTTGTCAAGCTTATATGAAACAAGGTTAATAAAACGTAGTCATATGTGTGATTCTCCAAGAGATTATACTAATCAATTTATTATTTTTGGTTTAAAATCAGTTCTAAATAAATTGATGATTAAGTAATTGCTATAGCAGTTGTTTTGGCACAGCCTATAATCCCAGGAGGGTTGGGCACGATGTATTTGAATAATAAAGTATCGCCAGTGATTTTGTTAATTTAATATAAATGTATTTTTTTTTTGTATTAATGTTTTTTTTTTTTATGAGAATTTTAGTATAAAATATGTTATTAATAATTAATAACAATGTACAATGCCCGACCGTTAAAATAGCACATTGTGTTTTTAGGCAAAACTTGGTTTTGTAAATCATCATCATTTTCACTCATACTTGCGTGTGTCACAAGAATCTTGTCTCACTTGACCGACGTTCTGTTGGCGATCTTTGGTAATAATGGTTCAAAGGCCGATTTACACGGTGCTATTTAATGGCCTATGGCTTCAGTTAAGATGAGGCAATAATAAAAGTTGCATTGTCTAACCACTATCTAAACGATGCAAGTCATTTGTTGCATTAATTTTATTGTATACCATAGGCAATTAAATTGCACCGTGTAAATCAGTCTTAATAAACAAGATGGTGGAATTAGTTCCAATTTTGGCCACGTGATACAAGAGTCTTGTGCAGCTATATGGTTAACGAAGAGGATAATAGCATAACAAACGAACTGTTACACAACAATGGACGTAGTATGTGTCATATGAACACCAATGTGCTATATGTCGGTCGTCCAAAGGCTCGCCCACTCGCTGCGCCCGCGCAGTAGAAAGCGAGATTGCCCCTCAAGCGAGGCTTTAGTCAATGATCTCCGTTAAAACGTGCACATATTATAACTATTACCCCTAATGTAGCACGGCCTTAGTTCGTCTCAATCTTTTGTTTTTAATAATTTCTAAGCTTTTATCGGAGTTTTGGGGTTTATTTTTAAGAGTATTAACATAATGGAATGTTAACACATTTTCTATAATAATTTTGTCCTAGTTCAACATACGCCTGCTTACGGTCTCGTTTGAAAATTGCCTTAATATGTTTTAGTTTGTATATGGGGCATGTTGCATCGCATACAATTGATGTGTATCGACTCTTGGCTCACTCCACTCATCTAGGGTTGCCATCCGTCCGGGTTTCCCCGGATTTGTCCTAATTTAGAGGGCATCCAGGGAGCGTCCGGGGAAGGTTTTATTTGTAGACCAAGTTTTACAAAATAAATAAATAAACTAATTAGGGCCGCCCTCGAGACACGCACTAAGCTCGCACCCCACGATCAACCGTCAAACCATATTCATCGTTCCCCCACCCCTCCAGTCACGGTTGCCACGGTCCGCCGTTTGTTCATTGAATATGTTTAAAAGATCTTGTTGATATGTCCGGCTTTCGGACTCTAAAATCCGGTGTTTTCACGCGTCTTGTCCTGTTTTCCAAATTTTAGAGATGGCAACCCTACACTCATGAGACGTGCAATAAATCAGCTGATGAACCTAATACAGTCAGTAATAAGTCGACTGTTTCTCGACGTGATTCTGTGATTATTATTATTCATATAATTTTAGTTCAAAAACTGTAGGTACATTTTGGGGTGTTGCAATAAGTAAATTCTTTTGATTGTATAAAATTGCATTTTGCGAAGCAGCTGTATGAAATGCCCCGTGTATATGTATATTTAGTTTAGTTGTGTATGGTTTCACCAAAACACGATACCGATTATAGTTGTAGAGGAATTATACGAAGAAAGTCGCGATTAGCTAATTCGAATGTCGACAATAATTTATTGTTCTATATGGTAACAATTAAATGTACAAAATACTCCTTTGTAAGTCGGTAATGACCCGCACCAGCTACCAGTGTAGCTACCATGAGTTTTCATTTCGAGACTCGGTCATTGGATTAATGGTTGAGAGTTCTACCTTAAACCTTAAGGTTGTACCTTAAAGCGGGCCAATAATCGATATCGATGATCGAGTCTTCGTAATGAAAACTCATGGTAGCTACACAGAATCAATATCTTATGTTGTTTGGTTATAAGGTCGGACATTTATATTCCACTGTGATTATGTTACGTTCGAGGAACTGTATCGGTAAAACTGTTATGGTAGGCTTACGTTTGGTATAATCATATAACTTTTAACTACGTACCTGTCGGTACCAGATGAGAACTAACTCTACAATAATGGGTATTTTATGTTTTAATTTAGCTTATAGGGGCTTGTGTAAACAAGTTGATACTATTAACATGTTTTAAATTCGATATGTGGGTGATCACGGGATATGGCACTGATGTTGCTTAGGTTTCTCTTCAATAATAATCAAATAGTTTATTATTAGATGAAAAATTGTAAATAAACATCCAAATATCCCTTTTTATTTTATTTTTATTTTTTCCCGTACCTTATTTTCCTTTTTTTTGTTTTTTTTTTTTCACGTATCTATGGGCCCGTCTTCGTGCATCGCAAGTAGAGTACACGTGCGCTGCCGTTCTCTCGCGCCTCAACACTTGTGTAAGATAATTTTAATCATAATATTATATTAGTGGCAGCAGGCATTGCTATACATTATTATCGTCGGTGTAGTGTAGTGCTGTCGGCGCGGGACGACGGTGGCGCGCTCTATAGTCAATAGCGTGGCGAATGACGCCTGAGCTGCTGTCTCGACAATAACCCAGTGTCAGACAATAATCATTCTTATCATTTGCCAATTAGTAGACATTTTTGTTTGGCCCCTTATTAGTGACCATAGTATCTACGTGTGTACGTTTAAATAGGCCTTTAGAATGTAGCGTGTGACGTTTTAGCACAACTCGCGTCAGCAGATAGTAAAAATACATTTCACAATACGAAGTCTTTTCCCATAGCATATCTTATGAATAATTACGTATATTAGATGTGCGTTAGGAACCCATTTAATATTGTATTGGAGGCGAACCAGCCCTTACGGTACGCGTCCAGATCAACTTTTTCTGCGGCGCCGTCCATCTTCGGGCACCCATTGTGAGGAGGCTTTTGCCCAGCGCTCAACAACGTACAAACTGTTCGAAGTGACGCGGGAAAAGAGTTCTTTGAAGGATTTATGAGAGGCCTTTGCCCAGCTATGGGACAGTATAAGGCAAATAAATTATAGGAGGCGTGGGCGTAACCTTTCGATACTCTACTAACATTTTATCGCAGGTTTTAAAAGGTCGTGTTCTTTACATATTAAAAGCATAGAATACTCTTTTTTATATAACGTGATCTTATCACTCATTTTCTACAGCTAGCACTTATCTTAATATTTTTTAAATTTAATATAATATAAAAAAAAGATTCAGCATTATCTTTGATGGATGTATTACATTTTAATATGGCTTCATTACAAGGCCCTAAAAAGGCCAGTAAACAATTTAAAGTTATTATGTATTTTGAGTTCAATTTGACAAACTTAACATTTTTATTATAAGTAACACGGTTCTAGAGTGTACTATCAGAAACTTTCATATTGATAAACTAAATACATGAAATTAATTTTGAAATTGGACGTAGCTAAGCAAAATGAATCCAACCCACAAAAACCGTTGCTTGAGTTATTGTCATAAATATCTAAAATCTTCACATCGCCTTTAGTATATGCAAAAAATATCAAAGCCGCAAAAAAGTACAGGAAAATACCCATTATTTAAAAGGAAATTTAAATCTACTGTCATGTCATTTGTCATAATATATTAAATTTTACTTCAAACTCTATTTTCTCAAAAGCAAGTTTGCTGACTTGACTGGTTCCTTTTTCATAACTACGTCCAATAATTCGTTGTAAATTTTTACACATAAATCTAATTGTATACCTAATTAAATAGATTTTCCAAATCGACTGACTGTTAACCATTTAGATTATAATAAATCGTTACCGTGCTTAGTCCGCAACTTGTATCCTATGGAAGTAGTGCACAATGCTACATAAGCAACTTCAAAGGGCGCATACTGTTATTACAATTTTAATATTTCGATGTTGAGCACCGCGTTATTTAAGGTGTTGGTTTAGTAGTTAGCAAGTTTGGCGACGATCGGCCGCTCGCGGCGCCTGCGCAGGTGTCGCGGCAATCCTCATAGGGTGGAAAGGGATCAAGTCGCTATTTATACAACGATATTTTTTTTTTATACGAAACCCGGAACGCTTGTCCAGTATTTTTAAGCAAAGAATCTATGTACAAAATTTCATAAAGATATCATGAAAAATTACAAAGTTATGAGCTTGTTATCTTACCTGGTTGTCCCAACAAAAATATTCGTCCGTAATGAGATCCTCCACCTTGATCTCAAAATCCCCACCATCCAGCAGTTCATGAAACGTCTTTCCAAACGCTTCTTTGACACTGCCGCCAAACACCGCAATCCCCTGATAGCAGCGGCTGCTAACTATACCCCCTCCACCATCTCCAAGCTTCGCCGTCCACGGCATGCCCTCACAGACCCCGATGACCCCATAACCCTCCTCCCAGAGGCCAATAGGGCCACCAGCACAATACACAAAAAAAGACCGACCTACCGACCTCGCCGCCGAGGTCCATTGCGACGCGTTCAACGGCGCGGCGAGGGGGGCTCCTAGTAGGATCTACGGTCACCTGTGTTTTCAGTGTTTTGCGCTCGGTAACCACACTGCAACAATTTCTAAATGTATTCGGGAAAAAATATAACAAGGTGTAAAAATGATTGGAATCGATTCAGTTGCTTATTCTGAACAAACTGTATTCAGGTTTCGCATAAAGTAAAAATATCTTTGTATTTAGCATAACATAAGATTATTAAACTCTAATTTTACAAGTCTGAATCACAAGTTTGTTGTTACTACATAAAGGGTGTATCTGACATCGACGCACAAACGAGTACCATGGATCCAGTACATGATTCTGAACCCCCCAGTGGTGGAATTTTTCGTCGGCTTTTTCATGATTTAAAAGAATATGTATGTAGTTTTTTTCACTTTAGACCGTTCATAATTGCTATACTTTTATAACCCAATAATATTTTAAAGTAAAAATTAATTAATTCGCTAATTACATTAAAAAACGCAATGAAAACAAAACTCTAAAAACTGTCTTATCTGCTGATTTAATAGAGTTCACATCAGGGATCAACGTCATACCTACAAACCCGCACGGCGGCACGCTTGCAACGTCCAAAGCCCGAGCTGACCTTTATTTTTTAAACACTGTGAATTCTGTAACCGCTCCTTAACGACATGAATATCATAATTTTATTAGTGGCATGCGGTGTAGCCTTTTCGCAAAGGTTGCGTTACGATGTCAGATACACCCTGTATAGTCATGCTGCTGGTTAGGTCCTACTCTATAATATTAACTTTTGTATATTCATTCTATATGTACCTAAGTAATAGGTAAACTATATGTGTGATAATAACAATAAGCTTTTCAACTAGTTGAAGTACAATGAATTCTAATGACTTACTCATAGGCCAAGGTTTATAAACATTATTTTTACACTGTCTATTAAAAATGAATGTGATTTTGTCTGTAGCGAATAGTAATCTTTTAGGTAATGCAGTCCAGTGTCATGTTGCTTAGATACATAACTCCTTCAGATCACCCGGAACTTTCGGAGAATAACTTTGTCTTATGCTTAGATGTGTCGTTTATATCGATTAAGTCAATTGTACAAGATATTATTATGATCAGTTTCACAAATATAGTTGATCAGGGCCTGTAGCCAATGTAACATCGTTTCGTAGCGAAGTGAAATCGAATAACAAACCAACCAATGGCGGGAACGATTGACATCGTGATTTATCGCGTCGCGTGGTCAATCGTTCCCGTCATTGGTTAGTTTGGTATTCGCTTTCGCTTCGCTACGAAGCGATATTATATTGGCTACAGGCCCAGGTAGTGCACCGTTTACCAAAATGTTTTGCCGTCCAATGATAACAGTACCTTTTCGAGTACATTATGGCAGCTGGACTGTTCTTCGATGTATTTCGTTAATTATAATCGCATATTTCGACACCAAACCGACTATATTATAGATGTCTAAAATATTTTATATTTATCTAGAGCTTATAGAATGTTTAGGGCTATTGTAGTTTTAAGAGGCAGCGGGCTTCGTAGGGCGCGATTGTCTCTTTTTCATTGTAGGATTAAACACGCGCGCGCGCAGCCCGCTGCCCGCAAAAGAATATCAGGGATGTATAGCGGTAGAGACGGCTTTTTAACTTAGAAAAACTTTATCAAAGATTTATACACGCTATTATATGGGTGTAGTGTCTGTGTAGGTATAGGTAAATGTCTGCATTATATCTGTGATTGACTCGATGACAACGAAGGCTGACCAAAGATTTTAAGTGTTTTACTAAAGCAAACAAATAATTATAGGAATTACCTCTGCTGAACGTACCTGAATTTAACGCAATAGGGATGTTTCCTGGGTAAAAAAAAAATATTCAAATAAAATCAATTTTTTTTCCCAGGAAGGACGGACGGACGGACTAAATGAATCCGTCATTCAGATTGTAGAAAAATATTGCATAGGTATATTTTGTTTTATCAAATCAATAAAAATTGACAAATCTAAAAGGCATCAAAGATCAGGAGTGGTGGCTGGTGACGTCACTGGTCGCTAAAAAGTGTAGCGTGCAGTGACGTCACATGCGTTTTCAACGCACTGTATCGTCTGCATTTTTGTTTATATGAAAAAAGAAAAAATACGTGTCTAGTATTTTTTGGAAATCTGACTGACGGACTAATTAGTTTTTTTTAGTCAAGTACCCTATTGCCTAGCTAATAAGCATTCATGTAAGGCCCGATTAATATTATTGTGTTGTGTCTTGACCCCTTCTGCCGCAGCGCTAGCCAATCAAAACCCTTGTATAAGACGTACCTAGGCCTGAATTATATTCTTTTGATTGGTTAATCCCAAGTCACGGCATAACCCGACACAGTAATGTGTCTGTGGCTTTATTCTGCAATCGTTGAGAACTTGAGAGTCGCTCACGTATTCATTCATTCTAATTGCTGGTTGAGTATTTCACAAATAACGCATATTTTCTTAGGACTAGCCTGTCCGCCTTTGTTCAACTCTTTAATCCAAGTCATCATGATTCTTTGTAATTTTGAGTAGAAAAGTGAATCCTAGTGATTCACTTACAATATCTAATAAGATTATCAACAAGACGATTAGAGAATCCCCGTCGGAGTCCGTTGTCGTCGAGCTCACACAATTTGATAACTTAGATGAGCGCCATTTCTAGATTTAAAGTTATTGTTTCGATGTCCAAATTTATTCAAGATTTACTGTCTTCTTAAACCTACTACATTTCATTACGATAAATGTTTAAATGTATGTCCAGCAAATACATATTTGAGTGTGTCGATGTTTCGCGTTAGAGCGTGTTGTTGTTACGACCTAACACCTATTTTATGCTAGTATAGAACTTCAGTAACGTAGAATTATGACCAAATTAGAAACGTAATTTTAATATATCCTAAAACACAAATATAGGTACCTTATAAAATATAATAAAAAAATGCTACTGATTAATCCCGTGGCGGGGGGACAAATAAAGTACAAATTATCACTAAGCCCCCGACCGTCGCGAAGGCTTTAAACTCTTTCCTTGTATAGTTAGCGTTCTACAAGAGAAAGATGTTGCATTTATTGTTTAAAATTAATATTTCAAAAATTAAATGAATGTTGTCGTAGTTTAATCGTATTCTCTATTATTTCAATTATTAATTATTCTAAAATCTTTGTACGTACGTTTTTTTCTTATGATAATCTAAATCCGACGTAATTTATAATCACATTGCGTGTACTAGTTTGTGGTAGTTTAGCTAAATATCCACAACAGGATCACAGTTTTCGAATTAACAAAAATTGTATTTTATAACAATTGATGTGCCTAAGTGTAATACTCTATTATTGTAATTGTATATATTAATGAGTAGTTATCGTTCTACAAGTCTCAGGAACGCGTCGCATAGTGCTCGCACCGTGCAGGATTGTTCAAAATTAACCAACCATTGTATTTCGTGTTTCTGAAAACGCTGCATAACTCCAAAAAATCGGATATATTGAGACAATAATTCTTTTGCATTAATGTCATTTTGAAAGCACCTTTTAAATTCAAAGTAAATTGTTGTAAACCTTAAAACTACCATATTTTAATTATCGCTTGAATTTAAATTGTAATTCCACTTTGGTGAGAATCTCCGTGTATTTTCACGAATCAGAATAGTGTTGTACTGACTAGCGAGTAATTTTCTATCGGTAGATTTTCTTTTCTCGTCACTAACAAAATATTGTGAACACTTTAGTATCAACAGTCGTGATACACTAGGACATAGTCGTTAAAGATTTTATAGCACGCCAAAACGACCTTTTTGCATTTAATCCAGGTTATTCACTGTTGCATTGGGTATTACGAAATTGTATAATAGATTTATAACATTTTATGGTAGCTACGTCGGCATTGTAACATTTGTAACGGCGTTTGAATGTAATAATTGGTAAAGTGTATCTTTGTGTAAATCATCCATACTCGCCGTGTACACGAATATGATGGGTAATTAATTGGGTAGTGTTGTAGAGTTGATTGTGATATCAATAAACATTTTCATACGAGCATCAATTGGGTTGTTTTATTTCGAAGAATATTTCTACCTCTGTGTAGGAGGCTTCCGTCAACTGGGACCGCAATTAACTCGGACCGCGGTCCCAGTCGCCGGATTCATAAAAATTAAATAATTTTCTTCCGTCGACTGGGACCACTCATAGGTAACGTAAAAAAAGTCTACTATACAAGCCGAAATCGGTACAGTCAAACGAATAAACATTATAAATTATTGATATGAATATCATTGACTCGTTCTAGATGATGTTCATGATTTTATCCTATGCGCTTATAAATTGACCAGCCCGTTTTTATATAATTCACACATGCAGGTAAACACACACAAAGGCAATAGCATTGTATGATAGTATATTACTATTTCATTCTAACTCGTAAAATTATTCATACAAAATATTTACGTAGTTCGTATCGAGTATCGACGAATACTATTGCTTTAGGGCTATATTTGACCGGACACTTTAGAAAAAAAAAGAAGGATGTTATAAAATAATAACATTATTTATAAATTTTAACACAGTTAATACTGATTTTGTGTGAAGCCATAACGGCCATTTTTAGGGTTCCGTAGCCAAATGGCAAAAAACGGAACCCCTTATAGATTCGTCATGTCTGTCTGTCTGTCTGTCCGTCCGTATGTCACAGCTATTTTTTCTGAAACTATAAGAGCTATAATAGGTACTGTTGAAACATAGTAGGTAGATGTATTCTGTGAACCGCATTAAGGTTTTGATGCAAAAATAATAATAAATATTGGGGGTCCCCATACTTAGAACTGAAACTCAATTTTTTTTTCTTCGTCAAACACATATGTACATACGTGTGGAGTATCTATGGATAGGTCTTCAAAAATGATATCGACTTTTTTAAAATATTTTTTTTCTAAATCGAATAGATTGCGTGACAGACGCTTCCAAAGTGGAAAAAAGTTGGTGTCGTCGTCCCCCGTCCCCCCCCCCCTAACTTATAAAATAAGAAAATGAAAAATCTAAAAAAGCATATAACTTTCATTACTATAAAAACTACCAACGAAAATTGTTTTGAAAGAGATCTAGTAAGTATGTTTTTTTAATACCTCGTAAATCGTAAACCGCTTATTACCGCGTAATCTTTCATACAAATAACTTAAATCCTTTAATTTCATAATCAATGGTACAGAATGTACTAGTCGCCTCTACGATTTTTGAAAGGTCCCCTTGATTTCCCTGGTCTTCCGTCATCAGATCCTGACCTGGTGACTATGGGACCACCTGGAAAGTATACACTTTCGAAAAAAAAGAGAATTCTGCACATCGGTCTTAGAGTGATCGGTGAACATGTGTAAACAAAAAGATTACGAAGAATTGAGAACCTCCTCCTTTTTATGGAGTCGGTTAAAAAAAGATTTTTACTCAATTATTACTTTGTCGTTTGACTGTACATTATTTGATTTCAGTTATCATTTATGAGTGGTCCCAGTCGCCGGAAGAAAATTATTTATTTTTTATGAATCCGGCTACTGGGACCGCGGTCCGAGTTAATTGCGGTCTCAGTCGACGGAAGCCTCTGTGTAGCTACCATGAGTTTACATTACGAGATTCGATCGTCGATATCGAGCGCGGTTGACTCACCGCTTTAAGGTTGTAAGAACCAATGAGAGCGCCAAACGCGCTCGATATCGACGATCGAGTCTCGTAATGTAAACTCATGGCAGCTACACTGTTTGCTCTTCGGTGAGAATATACCGTTATCTACACGATTATCTGTTGAAAACAATCACGCACGTACCTACCACCTCCTTATCTCTTGTAAGTAAGGAGTAGGTACCTACTTTAATTTTATCAGGATTCGAGAAATTATTTTGTTTTTTATTCGTGTGACTTATGTAGTTTCGTTATTGCACTTACTCATTATTATCATTTCAGCGTTAATCCCAGTCGCATCCGCAACCCTTTCAGCTTTGGAGTCTGGAGTCCGCTTTACCAGTTTAACTGCTGAGTTTGGCTAAACTTCGATATTTTCCGTGAAGCGACTGCCGTCTGACCTCCACAACCCGAAGGCGATATCTAAGCATTGTAGTTAGACCAATTGTTAGACTTTTGAGGGTTCCAACAACCCGTAACGACTGCCACTAGATGTTCGTATGGCAACCAGGACCAACGGCTTAACGTGCTTTCCGAGGTACGACCAGACCAGTGCAAATATTCATATTCATGCATATAAATATTTGCACTGTGCGGGGATCGAACCCGCGCCTCCTTGCGCAACGGCCGCGTTCGCTACCGCTACGCCACAGAGGCTGTCGGCGGTCGTTATTGCACTTACTGGCAGTGCATTAATGTACGGACGACAGCAGGTCAAGTTACCTCAAAGTGTCAGATATTTTCAATCAACCTCGAGCCTTAATGCTTTAAAGATAAAGTTGAAAATCTAATAAGGAAAACTGACAGATTGTAGTAGCTTGACGTACTGTCGTCTGTACCATTTATGGTATATAAGCAGCGCCTTGTGGTTTCACCCGTGTAAGGTGCGTCCTTTAGGAATATCAGGATAAAAAGTACTCATCTTCTACTTCATCATCAACCTTCTTCTTTATCGTCCCACTGCTGGGCACAGGTCTCCTCGCGTACAGAGAAGGATGCTAGGTGCTATGCCTGGATATAAATTGGTTGCCCATCCAAATCGTTCTGTAGTTTTTGCGTGTAACAAACATCCATCCATACTTACATCCTCACAAATCATCATCATCTCAGCGTTAATCTCAGTCGCACACGAAGCTTTTTCAGCTTTGGAGTCTGGGGTCCGCTTTACCAGTCTAGCTGCTGGTTTTGGCTAAACTTCGATATTTTCCGAGAAGCGGCTGCCGTTTGACCTCCACAACCACAACCCGTAGGCGATATCGAAGCATTGCAGTTAGACCAATTTTTGGACTTTTGAGGGCTCCAACAACCCGTAACGACTGCCATTAGATGTTCGTATGGCAACCGGGACCAACGGCTTTCCGAGGCACGACCAGACCTGTGCAAATAATCATATTCATGCATATTTGCACAGCGCGGGGATTGAACCCGCGCCTCCTTGCAGCGGCTGCGTTCGCTACCGCTACGCCACGGAGACTGTTAAACTTACATCCTCACAAACTTTCACATTAAATAATATGAGGAGAACTAGTAGGACTATTTTTATTTTAAAATTCTTTTGTAGCCTTAAAAATTTCTGTATCTTGCATTCATAAAAACAAATATGTAGGTATTTGCAAGGTCGCAGGTATCAGAAGAACCAAACCCGGCGACACAGTGTTGCAGTCGAATTATTAATACCTACACCACTGAGGGTTACTTTAATTAAGCTCTCATTGTTAGTAGTTTTACTGGTGCAATTCAACAAAAAAATAGCTACGGTCAGCTGGTGCGTGCGATTTCGCCTGATGGTAAGCAGTGATGCAATTGTTGATGAGAATGGGCACTAGTTTATTCAGAGCTTAGTCACTCTAACCTTGAAGACACTTAAATTGTAATCATTGAAGACTGCCGCAGGGAAAATGTATCAGTCCCTCGATGTACGCGGTATACAAGTCGATGCAAAACGCTTCGTCCGTAACTTCGCGATTAAAACTACTGTTTAAACAAAATAAATCCAATAAGGCCATATATTTTGCAGTGATTTTGTTATGGTAAATTGTCCTATATCTCTTTAATTAATAAAGGAACATCATTGATATTTGGCAATATGTTGCAGACACTTACAAGGTTTGTATAAACGTGAAAATCTAGACCCCAAAGTGCATACTTTAAGAACTATGACCTAAAAAGCGTGGTTTACGTTTATATTTTTAGCCCTATGATTTTTTCTAAATCTGTTTTGTACACAAATATGCACAAATTCATAACAACGTATGTAAAAATCTACAGCTCTCTATGTAAGCGCTTTATATGAAAACTAGCTAATGGCCAAACGTTCGCGCAGCGGAAACTTGAATTTCTCCGAAGTCTATGCATGCACAAATTTTATTCATACATACACAATTACACACAATTTTTTGGACACATCTCTTTTTTCTAAAGTCAATGGATTAAAAAAAGTTCCGCCAGGACAACGTTCGCCCAGCGGAATCAGTTTTTGGTGAATTTCTCCACAATGGCTGCATGCACAATTTTTTTTTTACCATACACAATTACACGACGTCATACACTAAATATCTGCATATTTAAAATCTCATTCCGCTGCGCGAACGCACACGGTCGCCGCTGACTGCTACTGTTGTATATTCGAAAAATGTGTCTGTTCAACAACTTAAATAATGCAATGAAAGTTGTTGAACTGTCATGAAACCCATTGCTACTGATCATGTGTCACGTAATTACTCTGTAGATTTTAGAACTTTTAAATTACGAGTATTGACTTTCTGGTGTCTACGTGTTTATGGTTAGGTTTAAAGAATCTTTATTTCTCAAAAAGAACATAACACAGTTCACTTACATGAGATTTAACATTTAACGTATGTACAAACTCGTCTAGTGACGAAGCATGCAGATATAACATTATAGGTAAAACAGTAACAAACCCAAGTGTGGGTAGTTTCATAGTACATTTAAAAACAAGTTAATACGGCTGGCCAATTTGAAACTAAGATACCCTCTTATATACCTACTGATTATTTACTTTTTGAGCAAATTATTCTGTAGATGTGCTATGTGTGCAACAAACTATAGTCACAGAGACCGGTGGTCATTTAAGTTTTTCATTTTGTTTAATTTTGCATCTTGTTCGGGTGTTATCCAAGTAAATGTATTGTAGAAGGAATTGCTTTTAGAATGCAATGTAGTTCTTCTAGTTTTCCTGGGGTGCGGATTTAAGATCTTGAATATCTTGCCTAATTTGGTTCTATATTTTATATCACTCATATGCTGATACTTACACCTTTTGGCTCCAGCTCTTTTGTGGGACAGCAGGCTACCCATTTTATCCATCATGAAACACTAAAAAATCCTGACTCCTAAGTAAGTCACAGGGTCCCATTAGTTTAGGAGGTAGGGTTTTCACATTTTGTACAGCCTATTATTTTCCAAAAATTTAATCCGACTTCATATAGGCATGTACGGACGACAGCAGGTCAAGCTACCGGAGACTGTCAGATATTTCCAATCAACCTTGAGCCTTAATGTATTATATTTGTTTATATATATATATATATATATATATGTATATATTTGTTCCAATATTTGTTTTGCAGAAACGAGCTGTTCGTGCAATTTATAAATTAAGTCCGAGACACTCTCTCAGAGAAAAATTTAAAGAGATTAATGTACTGACCGTGCCGTCTCAATATATTTATGAAAATCTTTTGTATGCTCATAAAAATATAAAATTGTTTAAAAAATACAGTGATGTCCATGATATAAATACTAGGAACAGGCACAAATTTATTGTACCTACAACAAGGCTCAAGAAAATAGGTGGCTCTTTCAGATGCCAATGTATACATTTTTACAATGGACTTCCAGGGGTGGTTCAAGATCTGAGCCTGAATACATTCAAATCCTTCATTAAACGTAAGTTGTGTCAGAAAGCATTTTATAGTGTGAAGGATTATATTGAGGACAAAAAGGCTTGGGCTTGAGCTGCGTCCGATTTCTATACAATAATTGTTCTTTGATTTTTCCTCTTGTAGTTTTAATATGTAGTTGTTTATGTTATTTATTCAAAGCCTGTATTACACATATATAGCCAAGCATATTGTACGTTACGGAATTGTATCGCTGACAGAGGTGTTCGGCACTTGTACAGCTGCACAGGAGCTAAACTTTCCACAGATTCGGGAACACTGTTGGAGCTGCTGAACCTTGGACAAAACTATCTTAGCATTGTGTAGATTCAATTTCTTAGTATTGTATAATTGCATGGCAAACGTGTGAGCACAATGTACGTATGTGCTGTAAGGCATTTATTTGTTGGGTTAGTCTTTTTTATTGACTTAATTGTGCTCTGGCTGTTGAGAGTATGTCATGCTCACTCAAATGTCTCGCTGATGGTGGCGTGTGTTTTGGGTCATTGGGTTCCCTTCGATATGGTTGAGCTGAATGATGCTGATCCATACGTCATGTTCGTGAACGGACGCCGTCAGAGGGGACTGGTCATCTCTTAGCTGCCACGGCGTATTTTAATTTCTGAATTGATTTTTGTGTGTTTTCCATAATGGACGCTCTCGGCGCACAATATATTTCTGCATCGTTCTCACGCGGTTGATTTCAACATGAATGATGTAATCAAATATTTGTAACAATAGCTTAAAAATTTAAAAGAGTGTCCATGGAGTTTCTTGCCCGTTCTTCTCCATAGGTACCTACTCTTTGGAATGGGCGACTAGCTTCATCTTATTGACTGACCGACCTTCTGACAATTCAAAAGTGCCTGTAACTGGTTTATTTGAAATAAATGATTTGATTTGATTTGAATGCTTTTGACATAAAGTTGAAACACCGATAACATAAATTTGACAGCCTCCGTGGCGTAGCGGTAGCGGACGCGGCCGCTGCGCCAGGTGGCGCGGTTTCGATCCCCGCACAGTGCAAGTATTTGTATGCATGAATATGAATACTTGCACTGGTCTGGTCGTGCCTCGGAAAGTACGTTAAGCCGTTGGTCCCGGTTGCCATACAAACATCTAGTGGCAGTCGTTACGGTTGTTGGAGCCCTCAAAAGTCCAACAATTGGTCTAACTGCAATACCGTGGCAGTCGATGTCGCCTTCGGGTTGTGGAGGTCAGACGGCAGTCACTTCACGGAAAATGTCGAAATTTGGCCATTTCAGCAGTTGGACTGGTAAAGCGGACCCCAGACTCCAAAACTGAAAAGGCTTCGGATGCGACTGGGATTAACGCTGTGATGATGATTATTTTCCAAAAATTTAATCCGACTTCATATAGGCATGTACGGACGACAGCAGGTCAAGCTACCCGAGACTGTCAGATATTTCCAATCAACCTTGAGCCTTAATGCTTTTGATATAAAGTTGAAACACCGATAAAGAAATCTAAAAAATTATAGTAGCTTGACGTGCTGCCGTCTGTACCTATTTGCTATTTTTTTTTTCTTGTGACAAAGCTGATTGAACTTTTGCCATCGATTAGCTAAGAAGTCCAGTCAGCAATTCGTTTTATTATCTTTTCATGCATGTTCCATCTTATACAGGAATGGGTTTATTGAAAGAAAAAACAAGATATCGAGCGAAAGAAGCTTTTTTTCAACTAAATTTACAATACACAATGTCTAAGAGTTCACATAGTATAAAAATTATCAATTGTTTTTCCTCTTGATATTTACATTTGTTTCAAGAAATGCATGCATTGTGTTGTGATCAACAATATGTCATTGAGAACGATAAATAAATTTATATTCACACCAACAATCTGCGAGTTGTACATGTTTTATGTCTACACTATTCCTCACAAGTTTGACGACCTCTGAATAGCACCAGCGGACAAATAATTTCATTGGTGCTACTCAAAATTTTACAAGTCAGTGGAAATTGCTGAGTGTAAAATAAACTTATTCACGGAACATCACATAACATGTTCAAATTCACAATCCAAACAACACTACACTCAGTGGAATATTTGGCACATAATTAATAATTTGCCTCTCAACTTTCCAATAAAATAATTAATCGTAGTAATATATTACGTTAAATATTTCTAGTATCCCTATAATTTCCTTTTAAACCTACGAACATACGTTCTGCTGTTAATAAATACATACTAAAGTGCACTTTATGTACAGTGCAGCAAGAACGCAGCACTTTTTTACATTAACCATCTCCTTCCCTCCTCCCCATACATAATATTATGTCACTCTAATCGTTAATCAGCTGATGTATTAAATTATCTCTCAATTCAAACTCTCCAGGGATACAAGGCTGTTTCATTCCACCTCAGACACCGGAACTAACTCTATTAAAATAATTAAATATGAAGGTAGTAAAATTATGTTTCGAGATCATATTTAATACATCACAGGTGTTAAAGAGAAAAAAATATTAAAATTATTATTGCAAGTGTCCTCCAAATGTTTTGTTTAACAATAGTTGCGTACTAACTACGTTATTATGTAGATTGTAAGCTTTATTGTCTGTATACCTACATTCATAGAATTGATGTGCTATGGTTCATCACCATAAACCTTTTTATCGTCCCACTGCTGGGTACAGGTATCCTCTCATACAGAGAAGGATTGAGCCTAATCACCACGCTTGCTCAATGCGGGTTGGCGATTTCAGACTTAATGTCCAGGTTTCCTCAAGATGTTTTCCTTCAACTTGTAATCAGTCATTCGTGTCCAAGACTTAAAAAGTACATATAACTTAGAAAAGTTACTACATACTTGCTGGTGTTTTTTAACCACTAGGCCACCGCGAACAATGGTTCAGTATGTACTAAAAGAAACGCCATGATTATTATTAATAAGTAATTTCTTTTGGAGTTTTCCGCTATGCTGCAGTTGCAAAAACAATTAGAGGACACTTGACTTCTATATATTGCAGACAGTTGTGGCCCAGCATGACCAACAATCTCGTCCGAATCGAACAACATAATTATACGATATCTAATGTGGTCTCACAAACAGAGGATCCTTTGACGAATCAGTTATTGGGATTGGGTGAATCTTTATATCTTTACGTTCGGAGTAACTCTATGCATGCAAAATGTATAGTTGCGACAATTTTATTGCAGTTAATGCCGTAAATTAACATTTGAAATGAATATGGACAAGAAAATTTCAAAGATTCATCGGTTCTAGAGACCACAAGCAAACACAAAAATTCATAAATTATGAACGTCAGTTTTAAACAGGTAATAAACTACACATGTAGTCACAATATACCTTTACAACAATATAAAAATTATTCATTATTTCTCCAAAAAGTCTAGTCATAAAAGTTCATTACTTAATTTCATTTTGAGTGAATCGTCGCGATAATGTACACGGCTTTGGTTAGCTTTAAAAATGCTTTACAACTATCGTTGTATTAGAAAAAATAAACATACACGATGTATGGTATATCCGAGAACTTATCACTAATGTTAGAAGATTAAACATAGGATGAGTTATGATAATGATACAATGGTATGTATGTCTTTTTGCTGCGACCGTGAGTCCTCAACCTAAACCTGATGAGAAATTTGTACTTTCACAAAGGACCACGGTTAGATATAATCCAATTGGCTGTTTCAACTGTGAACAAAATTTAGAATACCAAAATTTCGAAATAAAAAAAAACAATCTTCAATATAATTATATTATAAACCATTAAAATACAACAACAAAACGAATATCCTAATTTGCAATAGAGTAAGTAGTTATTATTGGAACACAAATACTCAAACTCAACTGTATTATTGAACTACTTAAATTTTAAAATTGCAAAAGCTGTTCCAGCTAAGGTCTTTTGTATTTCTTTTTTATAAAATTATAAACTAGCGCTTGACCGCAATCCCACCTGATGGTTCCAGTCCCTCGATGTATGCGGTATAAAGGAGGAGGCGAAACTCGCCGTGCGACGGGTCGTCCGATGGTGGAATTATATCATGCAATTCCCTCGCACACTCCCCAAAATGCATCCTATAGAACACCGAAAGGCTGGCTACTCTACGCCTGTGGTCTAGGCTTTGGAGACCGTCTCAAGTTAAATTAGGGTCACCAATTAGCCTCTTCGCCCGCCTCTCCACTGAATCCAAAGTGGCCAGGTGACACTTAGCAGCACCAGCCCAAATGTGGCTGCAGTACTCCACACACGAACGGACCTGTGCTTTGTACATCATTAGAAGATGCCCAGGTGCGAAGGACTGCCGGACCTTTGCGATAACGCCAAGGTCCGGTTTTGTAATTGAGTATTTGTGTTGTTTTATACTATAATGTCTATGTGTTTGCGATGACTTTCGCAAATTCCCCGCGATGAGCGATGGAAGATTAGAAAGTGATCTAAAGAAGAATGTGTCAAAAATGCTCCGACGCTTTGCAATGAAAATTTTATTTCCAATGCTGTATCTTAGCACTTTCGAGACATTATTTTTGTGACTGCGTAACATTAGAATTTCGACGCAAAGTGTAAATATTCTTATAAGTAAACCGAAACTATAACTAAAAATAACTTAATTCAAAGAGATCATAATTCATATAATATAATCATAACTTATTTCAATTTGTCACGGTTTGTTTATGTTTTGTGAATGCCTGTTGTAGTGAGGTTATAGAAAGCGCAATTATGTCGTCACATCTGTGTTAGATTTCACTTTTTTTTAATAACAGCATATAATTGATAGCTTTAATTTACAAAAAGAAAGTGCCAAACTTTAAAATGGTTTGAAGAAAAATAATGGACCTCTAATAATGGTAATTCAGTTGCGGAGATGTTTTTCTTAAAACTGTTTTCATGTATTTTTATGGAGACTAGTGTACTAGAAGATCTAGTAAAATACTGACACATATGTGATGTGAAGTAGACGGAACATTACAAGATCTGCATATTGCGGCAGCATTGAGCAAAACTTGGGCTGTGATGTTCAGTGACATATTGTATGATATATATTAATTGTTGAACTAAAGATATTTCTTAAACTAACTTACGCATTACTTAACATTATTAGTAATTTGGAAACGGTATTACAATAAATTAATAAAACAAAAATATGCACAATAATTATGACAACGAGTGTGGCAAAATTGAACAGTTTTGAAGGCGGTTCGGTAAGCGTTAAGTCAGTCAAGTCCTTGGTACCAGATAAACACTTAGGGATCCAGAAATGCAAGAGTTCCATTTGTAGGGTACTCTTGAATCTGAGAGCCGCATGTTCGTGGGGATCCTGTCCCATTCATTCTGTTTCTAGCTGCCGAAGCTGGTTGTTCAATTTTGTGTTGTCACTAGTGTGGGCAGGGCCTAGCTGGTGCGCTTAAGATGCGCGGGCGCAAGTCGCGCTACTTTCGGCGGGCGGATGTGCGCGCCGTGCCCGCACTCATGCTTGTGCGCGTGCGCGGGGGATTTCTTGCCGCTCGTCGATAACCGCTTGCGCGGCTTCAGGAAATCTGAAAAGATAGAGAAATGGAAATTAAGCTTTGTTTTTTGTGGAAAAACGAATTCTTTTTTAAAACCGTAGCTTATAACAATGGCAGTTCAGATTTGTTGCTAAGAATAAAAAGTCCACGACGGTCTCAAATTCGGCCATAAAATTAATTCAAATTAATTTTGTTTCTGTTGTGTTCATACGTCGGTTATTGACTTACAGTGACGACTGCGTCGTGATAAAACGCAAGGTGAAAGCGGTTTACGACTCTTGTTAACATTTCTCTGAGAAGGGTGACGTACGCAGCCGCTACGATGCATAAAATCAGTCGTAAAACATTATTACAGGGGGCGTGGCCGGCACCATTGTGGATTGGGAAAAATTTTATGACTCTCAAACTGAAAGGTTCGTTAAGACGCCCGGAGCACCGAACCCCCGGATGCAGAGCCTGCGTCCTACGGGACCTCACCATATTTAACGACTTCATCCATGAGGATTGGATAGTAAAAAAGTAGTTTTGAAGTACTTAAAACGACGGAATCCTTTTTTCTAAACAAATCCTGGGGCGGCGACGTTCTTTGTGACCATTTCTAATTTTGAAAAAATATGGCCCTCATAACCATAAAATTTTACGATCTTTTTACTACCGTTTAATCTGCGTTATTATAGTTTGCTTGTGAGTTACTGGTGCGAAGGTTGCCGTGGAGACCGTAGACTTTTTTATAATCATACCAATAACTCTCATAGAAGACAAAATTATTACTCGTGAACAAAATGTTAGGGATTTGGAGCGAAAAGATGATACTTATAGGAGATAAAGCTCTATGATGCAAATACTGTTGACTTTGGAGATGGTATTAAAAGATGAAGTTCCGTTGTAATAACAAAATTGTAGTTCGTATAGTTAACATTATAAAACAAACTCTTGGACCAAGCGAAAATAATGTTTCACCAACAAATAACTCAACATGAAACGATAAATCGAAGCAAAGTAAGTACATATAAAATTCCAAGAATCAGATAACATTGGCGAAACTGATGCTAAATAAAAACTTACAATGATTGGATTTCAAGAGCAAACGGGAGCATACAGTAGTCGGGAACAATCGTTTGCTATGATCATCTAAATTATCGGAACGGACAAAAAATGGCGTTGTAACCGTCGGTACCAAGGTCGAATGAAACTTGCTCCAATGAGTCGCGTTTTATCCTCCTGATACTTAGGTCTCAAGTCCAAAATAACGGCTATATTTTATTTAAAGTCCTGGTTGTTTTGTGAACAAAGTGTTTTGTTATATTCTTTGCTGGTGAATACATATCCTCAGATTCATCGTGATACATTGTGTAAAGAATTTCAAGAATTAGAAGCTTCTCCTGGTTCAAAAAACAAAGTTCTGAATCTTTTGTTTTAGTTTAAAAAATGTTAAATTTTTGCCGTAAATTACTTCAATAATAGGTATAATTATCACTTATAATTTAAATAAGTTTAAATGAATCAGGAGGACTGAAGCTGAACCTTAGACTATTAATTAAATGGTTAATTAACCAAAATAGTCATAGGTTATCGTCGCAAAACGGTGACAGAGAAAAATATTGGCATTATCGCTGACTTTAAACGATATTGAGAAGTTAACTTCGTCATATCATATCGCCGTAAGAAAGCAAAGATATTTTTGAATGTTAGTTAAGAAGAAATCTTTTTAATGCTACACCTTCGATCAGTATATCTCGACGGATGCTTCGTCAAGATATATCTCGATCTTAGAAGCACTAGAATCTAGTGCTCGCTAGATCGTATGTTAGATCGTCGGACTTATACATTAGACTACTGATACTAAGATCGAGCTATACATATACATATGACCTAATGCTTCTAAGGTCGAGATATAAAGTCAGTTCTTATGAAGCACTTGAATAAAATCAAGGTGATATGTCAAGGTGAGCCATACCAGCATAGCAACAAATAAAGACGATGATTTTAAACGTTAGACGTAAAATTCTCGTTTGTAATAATAAAATTGTCTGAATCATGGTAAAAAAAACGAGGCTCGGTGTGCAGGCGGGAACTATGTCAGTGACGTCATGGAGCCAAGGTCGACTGGTGGTCGCCCGCAGGTTCCCGCCAAATTCAACAACACGTGGATTATTTATTAGGTTATAATCATCATAACAATATAACCTATAAAATGTCGTTTACGTTACAAGCAGTTACGTAAACCTCATTTTAACAGAGTAATTAGTTTGTCACGTATAAACAAACTGGCCACATTTATTAATTTACTTTCGGTATAAAAGACTTCTTTATTACACATGGGTTAATAATTTTTTTTAAAAATAAACCCTCGTAAATACGTCATAGGTTACTATAAATTGCATTATGTTAAAAATAACTACGTATAAATACATGAAAACGTGCTACATTAGAAGTAAGCGCGAGAAAATACTTTCACGTGATTACGCAACAGTTTCCCGCCAAATGCTCAATGGAACGTTTCGCGCCATTTTCATCTTGATATAACCTGACTAATTCGCGATGTGGTTTGTATATAGTATTTGTGTGTTTACTAGTGTAGCTTACTCTAGTCGGTCGTGTATTATATTGGGCACGCGTAAACATGCGGGTGGGTGTATGCGTAAACAAAATGGCCTTGGGAGGCGTGCGCGCGCGCTCACAGACTCGGCACAAACAACTCGCATACTGTTATCGCTTTATCAATATATTATCGTATAGTATACTTACTAGCTAACTGTGAGCATTCTGAGTTAATTTTTAATAGACAATAATGTGTTTACGCAATCCACGGAGTTATGTTTAACCTTGAATTGATAAAGTGGCCATTGTAATTGATAAATATATGTTGCAATAGATTAAACATTCTAATGATTGCTGGTTGATTGAAAAGAAACACATTTGATGATATAGGTTTTGTAATCAAATATAACGCGGCTAAACAGCACTCGAGCTGTTGTTTTAACTGGCGTCCGAGCGCTGAGTTTATTTTCGTCGACCTAAATATCGGCGCGGGCGCACGAACTCTACCTCTTTAGATGCGGCTATAATTTACGTGTTTACCGCGCAAATACGAATCATAACACGAAACCAGTTAGTATACCTACAAGAATTTGACGCAATACCAAGTAACCGACCACTGATTGGCATTAAGTATTCAGCGTGTTTGCAGAACTAGCAATTTGCATATTTTGAAAGCCGTTAAAAGGTAGCGTTGGCGATTTGAATGTTTTAAATCTTATAGTATAAAGTAACAGAAACCGAGATGGTGTCTCTGTTAGGGTAATGCTCATAGTATTTTCTGTATTGTATGTGTGCCAAGTTTGTTCTGGCTAGCAATAGCACTGTAATGCATTCCACGTGCATCGAAGGCCGTCGCGGCCGAGCTTGCATCCGTCTGCCAAACACCATTAGAATCTGTGATCGCATGGGAATAAAAAACAAAAGGACAAAACTGAAAAGTTAGAAAAAATGCGATCCTTCCTGAGATGCGTCAAATTAGCTTTTTACTGCGTCGAAGGGAGCACGTCGGGGGTTGTCATCAAGCTTTGAACCTGCCGACTGCGCCAGAGTGCAGGAAACATGGCGTGCAACGTGAATAAGTAATTGTGGAGCGTGGCTTTGTGATATACACCATTTTAACATTACTCATTTGTACATTCACCATCATTACCGAAATCTCCAAAAAATACATATGGCGAAAATGTAAAATGAGTATTATTGGAGAGCTCGCCACAAAGGACTGTATCCCTGCTTCACAAATGCTGTCCAAATGTTACCCGCTCGTGGGAATCACGATCCTGGCATCGAGAAAACGATTCAGTCATTACATTACAAAGAAAGGAACTCGAGAACTAGCCTCCTTTTGTCCCTCGTAATAACAGGGACGCGGCTTGTTCGTCGCTCTCGTCTTTTTGTACAGGACTGGGGGTAAACATTATAGTGAGCGTAATATTACGTGATCCAGCGATCCAGACGCAACGATAGACAGCGCCTACGCACCTGAAACTTGTTGAAATAGCTTTTGAGTAATCCAGCAAAAATTTTGTTGCAGTTTTTGCTGCAGGCACTTATTCCATGAAAAAGTAGGAACGTAGCAGTTTTATTTCCTCGACGAAAGTGATACCTACCGTAATAAAATCCATTCCATATTTTTTTGTTTACGGCAAATCGGTTTTTCGGAATCACTCAAGAAACCGTAGAATCGATTTCCAAGTATCGGTGGTTTTCCGCTTTATAACGTCGGAACAATAGCATTGGGAACTTGGGGAACATGTTCGGACTTGATCGGACGTGTTCGTGCTGTAATCGGTCTGTGCTGCGCGCGCGCCGATTTGTCAGGCGTGGGCGGCGCGTCCCGCTCAGAACAGGTTGCAGCGCACGCTCCCGCCATCTTATTTTATTCATTTACACCTTAGGGTTGGTCATTAATTCTCTGGTTTTATTATGTTGGTAAGTATTCTTACATTTGTGATTATGCATTGATTATTATAGAAAAAGACACTATTTTAATTCTCAAGGGAGTCAGTTTCTATGCAACAGTACCTAATCATTATTATAACCGGTTTTGAAGTTTTTGATTTCAAGTTAGATGAACCCACATCTAACATAGAATTTTCTAACAAAAACTAATTTAGGGCTGTTGAACTCAAAAACTGGAATCCTTGTTAGATTTTTCACAGCTGCACAGGAAATACATTGTTACAGCAATGGCGACTCGCTTGTTGGTAGTCGGCGAGTTTGCATTGTGATTACGAACCAGTTCCGAAATATCTAGGCCAAGTGAAAGGCGATTCCATGTCAAAATGGCGTGCCTCGTTGCGTACGTTGTGTTTATGCAATTATAGAAATGAGAAGCAAAATAAAAGCAGGTAATAATATTTTCTCATCCTTTTTTCCATCGTTAAACTGGGCAGATATTCAGTGCACACAGAAGACATAACATACATACAAAAGCACAATTAAATGATAACAAATGAGCAACAAAAAATATACAGCTGAACACACAAAAACCGTGCATTAAACATTTATGTTAGTGTTGAAAGATTCACGAGTCTTAAAACAAGATTACTTTAGAACCACGACTAATCATTTTTTGATCTTATCGATAGCGAAAGATTGGAAACGCTTCCATGGCACAGCCCTAGGCAAACTTCTATTACAACTGGACGTACCATAAAAAAGGCAACAAAAACGAGCCCTCAGCATATATCTATATATTTGTTTGTATACGTTTGGTCGCTACTGGTTTTAAGACTGCTCCTAAACAAATAAGTGACACTACCAGGTAGCATTGTACCCTCCTCTTAACACTTGTTTTATATTATCTGATATATACTTTATTATTGTGTCTTGTAAGCTTTTTTGAAATATCCTTATCGGATTAAGTAGAGTTGAGAAATTGGCTGTAGTTTATATTGGATAGTTCATTTGGGATAAGAATGGATTCTTATCCCAAATGAACTATCCAATATAAACACAATGGATTGTGTAATATCGTCTTCACATCGTATTAACATTTAAAAAATATTGTAATAGATGTTGAAGTCTCTTGTTTTATGATTCTCATCCATGCGAAACTACATTTTAGGAGGCAGCCAGAACCAATCATATTTCCTTGTAATTTGTGTGAAGAGTGCTTTACTGAGACTGTTTGAAATAAATGATTTTTGTCTTTAAGATTTTCTTTACACTGGATCAACAAATATTTACTTAACACATTAAAACACTGTTACTAGTTTCTAGTTTTGATTGATAGTACACGTGAACTGTATCATGTGTATTCTGTGTAAAGTGATAAGATTTCCGTATCAGATTATTACGACAATTAAAAAAATGATACATCATGGGGACATAGGTATCGCGTATTATAATTTAGAAAAGATATCAATTGAATAGCTAAGTATTATATAATGTGCGATTTAATATACAATTCATTATTGGCGATAGAGTTTAATACCGTGTTATAATAACTATATAATAATTATTAGAGAATTGATTCAACTCGTTATAAAGCATATATTCGAAAGGTGTGGTCGTGGTCATACTTTAATCGTGGTACAGACCTTCAAACTGAATAACTTTCGCCTTGGGACCGACGTCGTAATCAAGAAAAAAATAATCACACGAATTGTATGTAGTTACGTAGTACGTACATATTATTTTCTCAATAGGGTATTAGACTAAAAAAAAACGAATTAGTCCATCAGTCAGATTTCCAAAAAATACTAGACACGTATTTTTTTCATATAAACAAAGAATGAAGGCGACACAGTGCGTTGAAAACCCGTGTGACGTCACTACACGCTACACTTTGTGACGTCACCAGCCACCACTCCTGATCTTTGATGCCTTTTATATTTGTCAATTTTTATTGATTTGATAAAACAAAATATACCTACGTGTCTAGTATTTTTCGGAAATCTAACTGACGGACTAATTAGTTTTTTTAGTCAAACGATGTTGAATGTTGACCACTGGAGAGAGTTGTTCAGTTTCGAGGGTCTGTCTGTACCACACTCATTCATCTATCATTTGTCCAAACCCATTTCTGAAAATGGTGTACATATTTCATTAATGAAGTTATAAATCTATGATATTTAGGAAATCCGTAAGACTAGAACTAGTGGTATTTTACATCGGAATTAAGCGTCGACGCATAAGACGGCTAATTGTAAAAGGGGATATAATCCAAAATGGTCATCAAAAATGTCATGCACGTTTATTTGCAATGCGATGTCGCCATGTCTAAACTACACAGGAAACAACTTTGTCGGTTACTCAGTGCTATTAGTCATACGCTCCCAGGTTAATTGGATACCCTACTTTTTAAATGGAGACTGAAAAAGACGTATAAGTCCTAGATCTTTGATGGGGTTAAGTTTTTAAATGGTTCAGGAGATTATGGAGTAAATGGTGACTTATTATTAGGACGAGTATAAGCGCAATTGGTTCTCCTAAAAAAATAATCTAATTTCCATCAGATGCCGCGGGCCACTCCCACTAGATTTTGGTAATTTGGACAAAATAAAAAATAACGGTCTTAATTTTTTTTATTATCTACATATAAGACGGACTAATTATTTTTTTTTTAATTTTCATACCTTGGATACATCCCTATTATATTATAACAAGTGCTATTAATAAAAAAAAAAGAAACAGTTCAGTCTCAGTGGTAGGTTACATAGGGGACATAACTGGTGTAATGTAAGTGTAATAATATAATGTAGGCTTCTGTCTAGCCATTCGGGGATTCCAGGCGTGATGAGTGTGTTAGTTATATTTTAAAAGCAACTTAAGCGTCTGGTGGAAATTAACGTATAGAAAAAATAACTAAGTAAAACTTTGACAATTTCAAAAACAGAAGAAAATAGTATTTTTCAAAATTTCGCAACATAACAACAAATTGCAACCAACACTGACTCATAAAAAGGTATCATTCAACGAGATTTTATTACACTAAACATTATTGCAGTTCTAATAGGAACTGTAGTATGCAATTAGCCAGATTCTATCTACGGAACAGGATGTCGTAAATACATGGTCAAATTCTCAGAATTTGAAAGAGTTTTTGCCGGAGTGCATGTGAAGATGAATAATGTTGTGAAATAATCGGTCCATTCGTTTGCAGGTAATTAAGTAATCTAGCAAATAAAGGATAACATCAGGAATTAAATTGGAAAATGAACTGGAGTTACAGATACAGCTTCTTGAATAAGAAAGCTAAAGTGACAGTGCAAATTCCAACACGATCCATTGTCATTCCATTATCACTGTGCTAAAAGTTCGTAATCTGCTAAATTCTAATGACCGATCAATCTATCGGTCAGTCGTCTCGTAATGGAATGGTAATAGACTGACATTACCGTATTGCCATTACTAAAAAACCCGTTAGTAGAAATGATTTTACAAAAACTACAATTTGCACATTTATTAATATGGAGGGGAGTATCAGTGATTGACCACTGTAAAGTCATAATGATGCGATTTTGTTAGTAGATTACTATACTTGTCAAAATTGTGATCACTGATCGACCGTCCTGAAACGATCGTAATAGCAGAGCCCCTGATAGCCAGAGGAATAAATCGTGTAACGTTAGGCGTAATGCGGGACACCCTCCAGCTAAATGAGCTGATAATTTTAAAAAGTTAGTTGGAACAGACTGCATGCGAAAGGCAGATTGTGACCCAGCCTGGGAGAACTCCATGTCCCGTCCCGCTGCGGACTGTGGTAGACTGAGCAAATAAAACAAACAAGGCACATACAGAGATGTATCTTTCGAAATCGTTTGCTAAACAATTTACTTGCGTTAATATTGTTTTGAAAATATATGGCCATTGCTAACATCAACATGCAAGCTTAAATACAGTGTTAACAGAAGCGTTTTAGCACTCGCTAATTCTTATAACACTTTATGACTTTGGACGTAAAGTTTCTATTTCTATGAACATAATCTTAATTGGCTGTAGTGTGTTAGCCATCAGTCGAAATGTGATAACATAGCCATGAGATTACATAGAAAATAGCGACTGTAATGACCAGGGAAATGATTGATGGATGTAATGATAAAGTTAGATTGAAAATCTGATGAGTGAACGAGTCTACAATCTCTTTGGAGTGTTTTTGTTTTAAATAGAGTGGTCGTTTTGTTTACTATCAAAGTAATTTTTTTTAATTGCCCCACGCGAGTTTCTCCTGTATCGTGGGTGCGTAATTTATAAACATATATAAACACAACTTGCCATGCCGCCTCCGCCGGGCCGGAACAAGCGGGGTAGACCAAAAAAGTGCTGGCTTGACGATGTAAGAGATGACATGCGTGCCAACAATCTCACACCACAGGATGCTAAAGATGGCGCGAAATGGAGGAAATTGAGCAAGAAAGCGGACCCCGGGCTCCAACGCGAAAGCCGCGGATGCAACCGGGATAAATGCTAAGATGCTGATGATGATACAAACATCCATACCCAATTAATCAGTGGAGTATTGTTTCGAGGTATTTGTATAAAGGGCAGTAACACAATTGAATCCAAATTATGAATACAACTCGTTTAAACATCACGCAGCATAATATCACGCCGGTATCCTCTCTCTAAGGATTAGGCAATTGTATTTGGAGACACTCTTGAAAAAATTATTTAAAAAAATGGGTTATAAAACTTATAAAAGTTGTAGCGTAAGTTGAAGTTCAATTTACAAAAATAACTTAATTATATTTTTTTAAATTTTTGGCAAATTATTTGCGAATTCAGATGCATGTATTAGCAAAATAAATTTGCATGTGGAAGTATTTAAATCTAGAAAACCAGTCAAATACCTGTACAGGACTACCCAATGTCCAAGTAACATTAGAAAACGTTAGTGGGCGAGCCACTGAGCCAGGTATGATTGTGAAAGTAAGAGAACCAAGCGAAATGCCATTGTTGCGTGTCCAATCGCAACCAGAAATAATGGCACACTCAGATCTATTCACAGGGAAAATTGCACGTGTTACGTCAGTTCCTCTATGAACATAGGTTTCAAACGTGTATTTATTTTGCATAGTAATAATAAAGCTTTTTTTTTTGTCTGAAACTGCCAGTCAGATTAGAACAAAGGAAGACTATAGAGGATATGTTACACCACACGATGGCGATGTGATGCAATGGGGTTGAGGAAATGAATTCAGATGAAAATCAAATTTCTTTCTGTTCTAATGACAAGTTACGCGATAGTTAATATCTTCTGTATATGTAGACCTTTCATGGTCTTATCTGTGTGCCAAATTTCATTCAAATCTGTTCAGTAGTTTTTGCGGAAAAGTGTAATACATACAACCTTTGCACCATTGCAGTCAAAAATGGAGATTTGAGGAAGTTGGAATTAATTCGCGGAATAAAAAGATTATTTCAAAATTCGTATTGTTACTATGATGATTATGTAAAATTTTAATATTTAATTTGGTCATGTTAACCTAACCTTTATTATCTTTATGGGTAGTACTGAACCAACTCAGATTCTAATAACAGGTTAAGTGATAGTCCACAACTCCACATCATATGAATTCACAGCTTTCACACTTTTTGTATCGTATTTTTATTTGTGTTTTTTATACGAAAACATACAAAGAATCCTTGATTAAAATTAACAGACGATAAAAAATTCTTTGTACGTCCGTTTGTTTATTTGTCAAACAATCTTTTCTGAATACGGAATGACGGACCGCACTCAAACACGGCCGTTTTGACGGGTTGTTTGTCAAAGTTGTTTGATAGTCCGCCGCGTTCCCAGTTCCCAGTGAAATTGACAAAATTATTTGGTTATTTATTTAGGGTTTTATGTCAGATTATAATTGTTTAAACTTTAAGCCTTTACGACAACGAAGGACAGTATAGATGTAGGTGTCAGATGGTCGTGTGAACTGTATCTACCATTAGGGTCAAGTGCATATATTAGCTAGTTATTAATGGTTGCACCAAAAAAATATGATCATTGAAAATCCTAAAGACCATGCTGGGTACATAATTATTTTAGACGAGAATCCTCAGTGCTCTTGAACCGTAAAATAATGAGATTAGTTATGACAAAAATGGCAACATGTCGGCAGTGCGGTGCACGGGCGATGAGGTGAAGGTCATCCATCGCACCGCCATTTTAAATTTATTCATACGACCCCAAGTTTGATGCATTGTGCAAACGTGGTAATGCCTTGTCATTTCAGGCATTGTTCAAGATGCTAAAATTAATAAAAAAAAAAAAATCATACACATCCAGCACCCCATACCTTCGTGATTTTTTGATTCTTCGCTCAAAAAAAGGAGTAGAGTTATTTATTGTAAGGTACTGAGACAGTTATACGGATTATACTTTAATTTTCTCGCATATAACGAATTATGCATAAACGTGACGCATCCTTAAAATACCACACTCAATTCAGATTGTCAATTCTCCAATCGCCGCTTTATATTTGTTTCCTTTTACATACTCCGTATAAGCTATATTCTAATTAGAAATAGAATTACAGAACAAAATAACCGATACTTCTTTAAGTAATTAATAGCTAGTTACCAGTTTGCCATCGAACAGGCATTCCGGTAGCTAAGCCATCATTATTTATGATGCATTCTATAATTAACAACCACTTCAAATTACGGCCTGTCAACGATCTACGTGCGTTGTTGTACGAACAACGCCATAAAAAGTTGTGTTTTTACAAGGAACAAGATTTCTAAGAAACGTTTGAAATTAAAAACTCCCACTAAATATTTATACATCAATATAAATGTTTATATAACATTTCACTGGTACATTCTAATTTTAATGCACTGGCAATCCCGAGATTTAAAAAAAGAACAAAATGAAATCCAATTCATTGGCGTTTCTTGGTGGCCATTACGTTTTTTGCAACATATTCTATCGGGAGCGGGTGGATAACCCGGGTGCGTTGACTTATGCCCAGACGTGCCCAGCCTATGCCCAGGTGTTATGTGAGCCCATGGACGGACGAGTAAATTGCAGAGAGCCGCGAGTTACTGAAGATATTGCCTCACTATGTGTCATTATGTCGAGATTTTTTTTCGTTCTTTTGATCGTTGGTATTGATTATTGAGATATGGGATTATAGGGAGATGCACTCATGTTACTTTGAGTACATCTGGAAACTAAGGAGGATGTAGTTGAGATCATTAAGATGTGGAGCTGAATCTGGGAACTAATCAAGTAAATTCTAACGTATTTTTATCACCTAGTTTTTGTATTAAATCAATAATCATTTCTGTTGATGCGTAATTGTATTTTAAATGTTCACATGACTGATAAAAATAGTGCTATCACATGTAAACATATAAAAGTTGCATCATTTTCAAGCAAACTGATTACCTTTAGTGCAATGTGCAACTGACTAAACAAAAATTATCATGATTGTTTTATCAACGAGTTTAATAACGTGTAGATAGAGGTAGCCATAAAATACTGGGAAATATCTTTAAGTCAATGACCGACCCACCCTTATAAGACCGCAGGTCCTGTTCAATATTTTGAAAAAGCAATTCCAATCGTCCTTCAAAGTTAAATAAAGGGACCGTAATTTAAAAAAAATCTTTAGAACGTCATTGGAACTGGGAACTGGGAACCTTAAAAATATTTTATTTATTTGTCGATTCTAAAGATGTAACTTCATCCCGACTACTGTGCAGGTATGAGCTAAACGATGGGTCCTAATGAATGTTTAATAAAGCGCGCCCCGCGGGGGCGGCGAGTTCAAAGGATGCGCGGGCGCGCGTCGCCGATCAAAGCCTCCGTTATCGAGCACTCGAGCTATCGACAGATACCGCTCATTTACAGAACATTGCTACTGGGATACGCTTTTCGATTATCTCAAGATAATCTTTGCGTTTTGAGTTTGAAAAATTGAAATGCATTTAAAGTTTTTTAAAAAGTCTGTTTTTAAGTAAACGCTTTTTATCCTGTCCCATTAAAATTACACTTACCTTAAGTGAAACAGAAAAAAAGCGTTTATTTTTTCTGGTGTAAAGTTTGACTGTGAAATATCGTTTTGAAAGAAAGCTGTGTTTCAACAATATCTTCAAAGTAACAAATAAAGTTTTCGACGTTTTAGGATTATTTTTGCAGCAGCCACTGAAATGGATGCACAAACCGCATTCTCAGATTTTATGCGAACATAAACGTAAATCATACTGGGTCGTCGCGGGCGCAGCTACCGAAACACGCGGCGCGGCGTAAGACAAAAGCTCTGAATAAAGTGCGGGATTTATTATTCTGAAATGCAGTTCGGGCTCCTGTATTACAAAGGAGAAATTTTATGTGTCAACTTTTACACTTCTCAAAACCTGTAAGATTTACAGATGACTTTGAATACAGAACCTGCCAGAATCAGTTAGTAATTCTTATCTACAAAATGGTTCCCATGAAAGTTATTATTCAAATATTCACATAACAGCCGCTCTATAAATCGGCGACACAATGAGATCGATAATACCTCCAATAAAGACACGTAACGGCATAAAACGGTAGCTTAAATATCGTAAAGAACAATGACACCATTGTCCTATTTCATTGTCCCGAGATGTGTCCTATTGTGGACAAGAATTTGAGACAAGTACATGATTCCACGAGCAGCCTAAACATCGGTCGAACAAAGATAAACAAGGTACCTCACATTGTCAGGAATGACCTAGGGTCGCTTTAAGATGTGTGACCTCTGGACCAACCTCGGTATCTCACATTGTGTGGGACAATGCAAGAGAAAGGATGAGATTACGAGGGGTGATGCTGCTGCTAAGTATTACTGCAACAATAGACACAAAGACCGGTGTGTGTTTACCCATGAATATGTGGAGTATAATGCACAATACCCGCGCCATAATAAGATGCATACAACAGGTTAACAGCATATTTTCTCAAGATAAGCATACGTGTATAACGAATTCGCGTTTCGAGTTAAATCGTGCATATTTGGGGACCGGCCGGTGTAATCCTGTTATTTAAACGAACTATTTAGATGTTTCTGCTAACTGTAATAGCTGTATTGTTAAGTAAATTAATGTAATCAACATTTTCGTCGTGATTCAGAAAGTTTATCGTGTACGATGTACCGCGTTACGGTGTTACGGGTAGAGACAATACACAAAAGGTAATTTGTCGGTTAATTATTAAAACAAAAATTGTGTTAGAGTTCAGTGGAGTAGGGATGAGTATTTTTGGTTCCCGTTATTGTTTTTGGGACTTGTGTTGAAAAGCGCATGTTTGTCGGAGCGACATTTGGCAGATGAGAGCCTATTTGGGCAATCATAATCGGTGTAGTGGTTTAGAAGTCCGGGGCAAGCTGGCCGGCGAGGCGGTCACATCTGGCCTGGATTAGCTACTGTGCTCTCACCCGACCTATTGGGTTGCGGTTTCGCGTTACGCGCTCGAGTTACTAGTTTCCTTGGGCTGCTAGAGTTTCTAACTAGAATGGAAAGTCGTGCCTATCTGTTGAAGGCTGCTCGAATCGAATCAAGCATATTTTAAAAGCAATGTCGATTTTAATGAAAGGGTGGGAGTGAAGGTTGATGTTTTATGTTTCTATTAGTATTTGGTCACGTAACAAGCGGGACGTAACAAAAAAATTAATGTGGGTTGATAAAATCGCGTCAGGGCGCGACGGACCACCCATGCCGCCCCAATGAACTATTTCCTAAAATAATACCAAAAAACTGGAGTAATCTAATCAAACACGAGTTTTGTAAACGTCACTGAGTTCTAATTACCGTGAGTCATTAAATACAGGCGATTTGTTACGCTTTTAACGATACTATTAATATGAGCGCGTAAGTGGAGAATGGAGATCGTAAAATATTTTTAAGTCATCAATATATTAAAAATGTAAGAAAATAAAAGCACTATACTTACGACGGAATATATTTTTTGACATAAATATTATTTTACGACATTATTATACGAAAGTTTGGTGCATAAACATATTTTTTTTATTAACGCGCTTTTACGAGCTGACCGGTCGTTCAAAATCGACAAATTCCAAGTTTTAAAACGTGTGAAAGTAAAACATTGAAGGGTGGCTGTTTGACACTGGTCATAAAGGTATAATAAAGGCCGTCCGGGTCATGCCGTAAACTCGATTGGTCAAGCATTGACGGATCAAACGTAATAATTATGTTCTAAGAAAACTTTAAATATGGGTCACTGGCGGCCTTGGGAAAGGAAATGCAAAGTGCAGCGACCGTTGAATTTTATAACTTTTACTGTAATGCAATTTGATGCCTTAAAAATACATAAAATATTTGACAAAGTGTTCCTGATAGCGAGTAATAAAATGGAAGTTAAACTAGATAATCAATGAAGGATTTTGTTGTGTACAAATTGAACAAAACGTGGTTACTTCGTCACGATCAGTTAGCAGTAGGCCAATAAGGAATAGGAACGTGTCTTGAACAGTAATCTTTAACGGTGCAAGCGATTGTCACAATAAGCTATGCAAAAGACATCATAATGAGCTTCATAAGTTCATACCAAATATTATGATTTGAGTCTGAATCCCTAATAATAAAATAGCTATACCAGTAGCTTAGTTTGTATAGGATTGGTATCAAATAAACAAAATATGGAACAGAATTAACGTGACATTTTTTGAAGTTTAGTTAACCGAGATTTAAACCCGGAGATAGTGGAACCGGCCTTAAATATTTGACACAACAAATGACCACAAACAATATAGACGCGAGAGGTTGCCATATTAATTAAACTTTTTTTAAATTTTTGTTTCCATTATTAAATGAGAGTATCCGATATAATTGACATAATGCATATTCTCCGTGGGAATGGACAATACATGTGAACCGAACTGACCAGTTTATCGACTAACATCTATGCAAATTTTTGTGCATTCGTATCGCACTGGACCTATAAAACAGGATTTTTAATAAATTACACGTAGTCTGTGGTGTGGTGATTTTTATTATCTCTGGTTTGAGGAATTTTGAAGGGACTTAGTTTTCTTTACTATTGTTGGAGCAGTTTTTTTTTGCATATTTTCTTGTTTCATAACAATATTTTTAGGGGTTTGTATGTTGTAAAGGATAATTAATGATTAGCGACTTTTTACATTTTTGACATTTATACGTCACTTAAATTTAAGCAAGTTACGTATAAAAATGTTTATGTGATAGCGTTTTATTTATTGCGATAGATATGTAAACAACAATGGCTTCCAATTTTGTTTATCTATTATAATGAGATTAAATGTGTTTCTGATTCTGACCGATAAAATCATGCATTTCTTTTGTTTTACAATCTCAATTATCAAAAATCCGATCTATTTATTATTCCGATCCATTCTTTTAAAACATTTAGCAACCGAATGGCGTTCCCACAAGTAACCACATGCAGTTTCAACATAACGGGTGTTTCGTTTAAATTTGCATACATTACGTGCATTCATATAAACAACAAGGTGCACTTGTAACAATCAAAACAATATAACACGAATAAAGACGAAAGGAATCATTAACGCCTCGGTAGATGTCAACAATTTAAGATAATTAAGGGGCTTGTAATATTCTTTTGTTTTACAAAATTTACATAAGATTCGTTTTGTAACGATTTTTCGACCCTTCAATTTAGACAATGGGGTCAATTGAAACAGAGGGTAACTTTAAACGACAGATTTATATACCTGTCGTTCAAATTTAAGACATTTTTAAGACTCAAAGCCACACAATTTGTTTAAAGTTGGCCATTCTAAGAAGCAAAATAGCCAAAGCCACTTAGTAACAATAACAATGCAACAATTATAACAACGCCTTGAATCCAAGGCTGTGCTTATCGCATTAGTGTAGAAACTATAAAACAACAATATTAATAGTGTAATCGCTTTTGGATAGCTTCATGAACATTAGGTTTTATGCAACGTGCAACATTATACATGTTGCAAGATCGGATTTTAGAGATAATAATTATATATTCTTAAAAATGTTGTTTTTCTTTCCGTTTTAAATATGTACTAGTTATAATTTTTGTTTTTTTATTTTTGCACCATTTCTTTGGTCTTCTCTTAATCTCTTCTACATCCATATTCAAGTCTTTCCTCACGATATTTTTCGTGATTTTTTATCAATTAAGACACTAATTCCACAAATGCTCTATGCTGCATGTAGATTTTTTGAACAATATGGCAGTTTCATTTTGACACGCTCCAGCGAAATAAAACAATACAAACACAATCAAACAAAGACCAAATCAGGAATCGCCGGACCGTAACTTGTAGTGGTTCACACGAAACAAAATCACCGAAAATCTCTCAACCCCGAATTGGGGGGAGGAACGTTTAATTAGAATAGGCAAATGAATACAAAATGTATGGGAAACGATTTGGCTCTCGATGACAGTGTTTTGTTTATTCAAATCACAGGTTACTTTAAACCGTGGTTATATTTTGGGGGAGTCGGGCCTGCTTCTGTCAATTGTGTGAAAATTGAATTGGATTTTTTTCTCACAATGTCATATTTGTCAAATTTTACTTAATTGGGTTATTTTATTAAAAGCAACAATTGCAAATGAAATAAACAACATTCTGAAAACTCAAAACGCGTGCGAAAACTATACTTAATTGCTAAATTAACTGGCAATTCAACCAAACTAACAGTCAATGTATACGTACATTATAAAGTAATTTGTAATAATTACTCTGACACGAGAAAACTGTTAGAAAAGCTCAGTGAAACTAAACTATCACCATAGTTTTCCCTTAGGGAAACTCATGATTTTCTCTCTAGTCTATAAGCTACAAACAAAACGATATTAGCATAATTATGTTCGCATGCTTACCGGCGCGTACGCACAGACATGATCCGTGTAAATCAGGGCTGCCATTCAGAATTATGTTTTGTAACGATTCCCACGTTTTTTTAGTTCAAATTATGTTAAGAAATTGATACTAGGGATATGTTTGCTTTTTAAAGCAATGTTAGTTGCAATTTTTCCCCCATTATATTCAAGATACCTGAGGAAATGTGAGTGTACTATAGGGATATCTGCCTAATCCTTCCCAGAGAAAAGGCGTGATATTACATTAACTCCCATTTAGTAGTTTCTAAGCATTTTTTATACAGTTTAGTTTTTTTGTGTTAGAATTTCTATGCTTATCACTGTGGAAGAACGTTTTCTTTATCTATGCCACTTAAGAACCTCAAGTGCTGTGCCAGTTTCACAAAAATTGCATATTAATCAGTTGATAAGTGAACGTTCAGCCCTAGTCCTTAAACTGAGTTTACATAAGCATAACAACGCCACTTTGTGCAACACAAACGTTCCGTTAAATGATTACCGACGCTTATTTGCATTTTCATTCGGTGCAACTGTACCAATATTGGTGTTGTCAAATCGCTTATCTATATTTACGTTAAAACGATTAAATCTGTTTTTTTATGTTTGAAGTTGTAGCGTAAATTGAATTTTATTATATCAGGGCTAAAGTAATTTTTCCATAAACTTATATTGTTTACATTTTTCACAAATTCGTCGCGATTTCAGATACTTACGCAATACACGCGCCATCTATTCCATGGGCCTTTAACAAAACTGATGAAATGAGGATGTTCTTATAGCGCACACCTCTGCTCAACCTTTCGTGGAAACAAAGCGTGTAGTTAATATATGCTTCGTGCATTGTTTTCGGACGCGCTTACATGGAAGAATGCGGAAGAAAACCGTGTCACTCCTGAAAGCTTTGCGAGTGAGTAGCAACAGCATCTTAAAAATGATAGCGGATAAGTAGGACGCCACTGTGTTCAAGAGATTATCAATCTGCGTGTTAGAGAGGCGGGTTGATGAAGCAAATGTTATTTTTATTTATGCAACGAATTAAAATAAAAGATATTAATAAACGTATTTTTAATAACTTTTAGTAAACATGTTAATTTCCTTTTACAGAGTGCCACAGAGTGCTTACTTATATACTACACTACAGATTACACAACAGATACCACAGACTACTTTTATATCGTAACACCTTCTCCTTTTTTAAATTTTATTTTTCCTTAAATTTAAAAAAACATATTTATTATTATAAACTATTTTCCTGTATAATTATTCTTACCTAATCAATATTATCATTTGATACAACATTCTTACAGTGGAAAACAAATTTTTCTTTGGATAAAGGTTTCGTAAACATATCCGCAATTTGAATATTACTTGGACAATACTTTAAATCAATGTTACCTTTTTTATAGTTTTCATGAATAAAATAAAATCTGACATCTATATGCTTTGATCTCTTGCTAAAAGAACCTGTTTTTATTAACTGAATTGAACTCTGGTTATCAATATTTAACATTATTTTAACACTTATTCCTGTTAATTCACTTATAAAAGATTTTAAATATAAACATTCCTTACAACAATCTGAAGCTGCAATATATTCGGCCTCTGTTGATGAGAGAGAAACTATTGGCTGTCTCTTCGAGCACCATGATATAGGTCCACCCCCATACATTATGACAAATCCAGTTGTGCTGCGTCTAGTCTCAATACAATTTGCATAATCTGAATCACTGTATGCATTCAACAGTGTAATATCTCCTCCTTTTCTGTACATAATTCCTTTATCTCTTGTCCCATTTAAATATTTTAATATTTTCTTTACTGATACTATATCTTCTTTGGATGGGTTTTCTATTTTCTTACTAGCTTCATTCACAGCTTGGCTTATATCTGGTCTTGATCTTGTAGATAAATATAACAAACCTCCTATTAACTCTCTGTATGGAAAGTTTAATGTATCTCTAGTGGTAATTGCCATTTTATTATCATAAGTACATGGTGTGCTTGCTGGTTTTGAATCAAACATATTATACTTCTTTAGTAGTTTTTCTGTGTAATTTTTCTGATGTAACAATATTCCTTCTTTCGATTTAGTAACTTCAAATCCAATATAATTTGTAGGTTTCTCATATACTTTTATTTTAAATTCCTTCTCCAGGTGATGTAGTATACTTAATAGTTTCTGTTTATCTTTACTTATTGCCAATCCATCGTCAACATAGATTGCAACTATTATACTTTTATCTTCAGTTGAAAACACACACTGGTCTGTCTTTGTAGGTTTTAATCCAAGTTTTAACATTGTTTCAGTGAATTTCTTATTCCATGTAATTGGAGCTTGCTTCAATCCATATAATGCTTTCTTTAAATGAGAAACTTTGTTAGGCTGCTTTTCATATCCTTCTGGTATAGTCATAAAAATATCTTCCTTCAATTCACCATATAAAAACGCTGTTTTGACATCAAATGTTATCATTTCACACTCCTTAGATGCCGCTATAGCAAAAAGTGATTTTAAAGCTGATTGACTTACTACTGGACTGTATAATTCTTGAAAATTTATGTTATTTTGTTCAAACCCTCTTACTACGAGTCTTGCTTTATATATTCCATTTTCTTTAATATTAAATACCCATTTATTTGTTAATATTTTATTTCCTTTTGCCTTTTCGATATCTACTATTTCCCAAGTATTATTATTTTCTAATGATTTTTTCTCTGAACTTATAGCCTTCTCCCAATTTTCCTTTTCAGTTGATTTCATTGCTTCTTCGAAGGTAAGTAATACATAATCATGCAAGTAAGTTGGCTTTCTCTTTTCTCTTTTATTTCTAGGCTGTATATTTTCTTCTTCATTTACATCGTCTGTTATATCATTACATTCTTTTTCATTTATACATTGTTCTTCTTCTATTTGTATTTCGTTTATTTCTGTTTCTAATTCTAGCATGTCTGTGTAACTCCCATTATCTTCTCGTTTATCCATGTTTATTTCTTCGTGTTCTGAGATTATTTGATCATAACTTTCTGTCCTTTGTTTGCACAGTATAATATTATCTGACATTTCTTCTATCTTTTCACAAAATACAACATCTCTTGCTATTTCAATTTTTCTTTCTTTTTCATTCCATAATCTATAACCATTATTAGCATATCCCACCATTATTAATTTCTTACTTCTCGGATCACGTTTCTTTGTATTTAGTTGCTTTGCATATACCATTGAACCAAATTTTTGTACATTGGCTAAGTTAGGTCTTTTATTATACCACATTTCAAATGGAGTTTTATTGTTTAATGCTTCTGTAGGTAACCTGTTTATTAAATATGTAGCACAATACATGGCTTCACCCCACATTTCTTTATTTAAGTCTGAATCAAATAATAATGCTCTTGTTTTATCAAGTAGTGTTCTGTTAAGTCTTTCGGCTTTACCGTTCAACTGTGGCGTATATGGTATTGTTAAGTCTAGTTTTATTCCTTTTTTCTTACACCATTCTTTGAAATTATTACTGGTATATTCACCACCATTATCACATCTGATTGCAGATACCTGTTCTTTTTTCTCCCTTTCCATTTCTTCTATATAATTTATAATATATTCTTTTACTTCACTTTTATGTTTCAATAGAAATATTTTCGTTAAATGAGTATAATCATCCATAACAGTTAATACATAGTTGTAACCATCATATGTTCTGTTTTCAAATGGACCACATACATCTGTATGTAATAATTGTAAAGGTCTATTTGCTCTGGTTCTTACTGTACTGAATGGTAATCTCGTTTGCTTCGCTTGTGTACATATTTCGCATATTATATTATTTTCAATTGTTCCTTGTATATTTATTCCATCTGCTACCTTTTGTAAAATTTCTAATACCTTTTTTCCTGGATGTCCCAATCTTTTATGCCATTCTATAGCAGTTCCTTCGCTTTTTATTAATAAGGATTTTTCATTAGTATTGCTCTTCTTTAAATTTACAGTATACAAACCATTTTCCTTTTTTCCAATCAATAATAATTCTGAGTCTTTTTTATATACTTCAACCTTGTTTTCAGAGAATACAACAGTTCCTTTGTTATTTGTAATAGCATTTACAGATAGTAAATTTTGTGATAATTCAGGAACATATAACGTTTTTTGTAAATAGAATCCATTTCCATATACAACACCTTGACCATGAACATTTAATGGTTCATTATTTGCAGTCAAAACTGTAGATTTGTTGTATTGAAATTCACTTAGTATTTTTATATCATTTGTCATGTGTGTTGTACATCCGTACATCCTGAGTCGACGATAAATATCAATCTTTCGCAATCTCTTGTAGTAATTAGTGCTACTTCTGGTTTAGTTATTGACTTATTTTTATAAAAACAATTTTCTTCTTTATGATTAGTCTTCTTGCATATAGAACATTGTTTAGCTTTGTACTTACAGTCTTTTTCTTCATGGTTGTATTTCTTGCATATTGAACACATGGTGAAGTCGTGGTGGCCTAGTGGTTAAAACACCAGCCTCTCAAGTATGAGGGCGCGGGTTCGATTCCAGGTCAGGCAAGTACCAATGTAACTTTTCTAAAGTTATATGTACTTTCTAAGTATATCTGGACACCAATGACTGAAGGTGAAGGAAAACATCTTGAGGAAACCTGGACTTTAAGTCTGAATTCGCCAACCCGCATTGAGCAAGCGTGGTGATTACGCTCAATCCTTCTCTGTATGAGAGGAGACCTGTGCCCAGCAGTGGGACTATAAAAAGGTTGATGATGATGAACACATCTTACAGTCCTTTTTTATATGTCCTGTTTTATTACATTTGTAACATTTTATTACTTTTTCTTTTCTTATAGCCTTGAATGCTATTTGGTTTTCTTCCCTTTTATTATCATTTAATCTACTTTCTTCATTCAACAATCGGTTAGTTAAATTTGTTAAATTTTTCTTATCATCAGGCGTAGATTCCCATGCAGTTATAAAGTAATTCAAGTTATTTGGTAAACAGGTTAATATTTTTGACATAACCATTTCCTCATTGATATTTTGTCCAATTTGATTTAATCTAAACTTTAAATTCTCTATATCTGATATTAATTGTGTCAGAGTTCTGTTTTCTAGTTTAAAATTAAAAAACTCTTGTAATAATGAAGACTTGTTTCTTTCTTCGCAACCTTCAAATATACTGCATAGTTTTTTATACATTTCCAATGCATTTGAGCATCCCAAAATATGACCTTTCAGTTTTCTATCAATTGTATTAATAATTAATGACTGTACCTTTGCATCTTTTGTCTGGAAATCAGTTATTTGAGTAGATGACCCATCTTGTTTAGTAGTTATAACCTCTATTAATTTTCGTGCTTTTAAATATATGTTTATTTCGAATTTCCACAATAGAAAACTTTCGCTATCTTTCAATCTTTCTATTTTAACTTCGTCACTCATTTTTATTTTTCTTCTGGTTTCGTATTTCTTTAACACTTTTAGCAACACGTGCTTTTTCCGACTTCTTCCTCTGGTATGATTTTTAGTATTTTTCGTGAACTAGGCACATGACTTGTTATTTTTCGTGGACTGGGCACATAACCTGTTATTTTTATTTATGCAACGAATTAAAATAAAAGATATTAATAAACGTATTTTTAATAACTTTTAGTAAACATGTTAATTTCCTTTTACAGAGTGCCACAGAGTGCTTACTTATATACTACACTACAGATTACACAACAGATACCACAGACTACTTTTATATCGTAACAGCAAAATTGTGTTGTTTTTTATTTGTGACTATATTTTAGAAGTTTTGCAAAAGTTTTTCCTAAACAATATAAATCTTTCAATCCCTAAGAACCATTTATAAACTCATAATTCAAATCGGCATTTGCACAAAGCGTTCACGAATTCTATATCCACAGATTAGGACCAAGTAGTTTCTTTTGTACACTTTCAAGTCGAATTACAATATAAGACATGGTCTTTGTACATTGTTCACTATTGTGCGAGGGTCCTCACAAAGGGCTGGTCTTTGACCCCTTGCCCCAATTACCGTGCTCGACTCTTGCGCAAGTTGATAGTATACCTATCAGTTGATAGCGTAGTAAATAATGCGCGAGGAACAGACTGTGTGTCTACGTAAGTGTACATTTAGCTAATTATCTACAAATGTTTTTAAGTCATTGATTAGTTGGTTTTGTATGAGAATGTTGTGAATTTCAGTTTGGCATGTTTTTTTTTCTTGTAGATCTTTAATAGATTAACTTTCAAAAACTATTCTTATAAGGAACATCATTTTACTCAGTAACTGGGTCGTATAGATAAGCATTCGCTCCATACTGGTACAGTAGCATTCGGTTAGGACCTAACCTTATGGAAAAGGCGCGCGTAACTAAGGTCCGTACTCCAGAAGGAAGCTCAAGCATTGATCTCTGCTTAAGCATTACTTATAACTAGTTTCAACCAATCAAATGGCTTGAAACGAGACTTAAGTGGAGTTTGAGTTTTGAGTGACGTTCTGTAATACGTGCCTAAGACCATTTTGCTACACGGATTTCAGCAATAATCCCCGACAACAATATGTATTAAGTTTTGTTTACCTTATTGATATCTTTAAATGTAAACGTTGATAATCGAAGCCACATTATTTCGTAAATAGCATTCAATTCCACTATCATGAACATTCGATACTTGATCAACAATTTTATAATCCATGGCAGACAATATTTATTCCAATTTTAGTATGTAAAAATACATGAGTTTGTAGTTATACCACAGAATAAATAGGTTATCATCATCAGCCTTTTTTATCGTCCCACTGCTGGGCACAGGACTCCTCTCATACAGAGAAGGATTGAGCATAATCACCACGCTTGCTCAATGCGGGTTGGCGATTTCAAACTTACAAGTCTAGGTTTCCTTAAGATGTTTTCCTTCACCTTTAATCAGTCATTGGTGTCCAAGATATACTTAGAAAGTACATATAACTTATAGGTTATGCAAAGCCTAAATTAGTTTCAACTGCCTATCTGACTTCCAAATCCCAGTTACTGGGACATACACCTTGACAAGACTGATTGCCAGGCTGGGTTTCAGGAATGGTCGTTCAAATAAGAACCAGTAGCGTATGTTCATAGGTCCAGGTCTTCCACATGACCGTGAAGGACGCTGGTAAAAACGATTGTATTATTTATGTATTATATTATGTATAAAACACATCTACGTGGCTCGTCGGTATATTGTTAAAGATCGTGCTGTTTACAGTATTTATGTATAATTTTGACCTACCGCAAGGAACGTCGGAATATTTACCAAAACGGTATTTTCGTTCATTTGTTTTCTGATATGCAGGATAGTGTATCATTGTTTTGTGTTTGACTGTCTTATAAGCGTGACTGTATAATTTGAGGTGTTTGCTCACTTTGATAACGTATTTTTTTCTGTTTTGTTTATTAAAACAATTCAGTGGGATTAGGTTTGTTGTTTTTATTATCTGTGCATCGTGTAAATATAACATCGCGCCTGTGTTCCGCGTGGGATTACGCAGATGTAGGTATACCTATAATACACGGAAATTTATTGGAAATAGAACCCAGGCCTTCACGCTAACACGAGTAGAGTGCATTGGATTATTTAATAACAACTACTCTATAATTATTACCTAAGAATAGTAGGCAATTATTTTCAGATCAACCTTTTCTGTTGATAAAAAAACATGTTACAGAAAATGCTTAGTCATTGTAATTTTCGCGCCTTATTCCCAACCCTAATCTAGCCCAATGCAATCCATCATTCTGCCTATTATAAACTCAATTAAATCTCATTTGCATAACCTTTGCCAGACCAGAGGCTCCCTATTCTCTCGTCTTAGAGATGTCACCACCTTTGTTCAGCGGTAACCTACTCCTATTCAAATGGGACAACTTAGCGACAAAGCAACGTTTGACCCTCAATGGATGAGAAAGGCATTATTTGTGTATTTTAAGCAATAAACAGTGCATTTTATGCGATTGTGAGCTGTTTTTTTTATTATTTAAATTAGAATGGCTGAATGCACATTGTCCGTTGCGTGAGCTCGTGGACTGCAGTGAGCAGGTACCGTTGATGCATAATCATTAGAAATTATCGAGCCGAGCGAGAGTAAGTCAGCTTTGCTCTCAACTATTGGACGCATGGGAATCACGCGCCGATCGCGCTAGGCGGGAAAAGTGACGTTTGCGAGTGACAGGTGACGGATAACAATGGCAGTTGCAACTTTTTAATTTATGATATCAATGAATGAACATCGTAGGGCCTCTTGTTATTTTTGGCGATTAAAAATATCGTTGCATTTTTATTCACATCAGCATTAATTTTCTTTTATAGCTTTTTTGACAAATATAAAGTTGGTCCATTTTTTGAGGCTCACAATGGCGAACGTGTCGCGACGTTGAGAAACGGAATAAAAGATCCAGTTTAATCCTTGAGTGATGCCTAATCCTTTTTAGGATTGCCTGAATGCATTGTGTCGTTTGTAAAGACGCAAGGCAAAAATGATGACATAAAATTCATTAGAAGTTTTGTTCAACGACGACTTATAGACGCACAGGTATGTATGTTCAATATACAAGCTGGCAACATGTCACACAAAATAAACTTCTTTTGAAATTCCAAATGCATCACTTCAAAGTTTGTAGTGTATATTAAATTAAACAATAACATAACGCATCAAGATTCAGGATTAGACGCACACACCTACACCATACACACATGCATACAAAAAGGATAAACAGTAATACAATAATTTTCATTCCTTTTCTGTGCGTACGCGCATCCTATCTGTTGCACTCGCGCAAGTCGTGCTATCCCGTTCGCTCACTTCGGTCGATGACCTCACATCTCCGACGAGATTGCATCTAGTGGCTATACAGCTTCCCTCAGATAGACGCAACACAATTTCTGGCCAATTAAAAGAAATATTTTTAAAACGGTAGTTGTATTGGGCCAGATTTACTAGAATTTTTATTGTAAAACTATGTTTTACTTCTATAGCCGCTTGCGAAACATTTGATTAAGTTTGACCCAGTTACTTGTATTTCAGATAAGAAAAAAATTCAACGCAATTTTTCCGGCATCGTATGCGCAGCGATATTGATATCCTCGACCTGGTAAAGCGTGGCTAGACTGACCGTTGTTGGCTCGGGCCAAACAAAATTTGAATCCTGCCCCAACAAAAACTACAAACCGTGTAGTAGTTTATTTATGACATAGTACAAAATCTCCAACAAGACGAGCGTAGTTTTTTTGTATACCACAAACCCGGGATGAAAAAACCAAAACAATTTTTTGTCGATTCCAAAATCGTTTTACGAGCGCCCTCGAATAGTAACCAAACGGGACGGGGATAACTTCCATCTCTTTCCTCCTGGAGTGGAAAGAAACTGACACTTTAGTTAATACGTCTTTTGTAAGGTTTCTTAGAACACGTTGCGTTGGCGTGTTCGCTCCCCATCTAATAAGACACCTCGATAAAGACAGTCGTAATTACGGTTCGCCGAAGTAAGCGCTGTGGACTTTTGATCGTTAATTGTCTGCAGACTGTACGAATGAAATGGAAAAGACAATAGAATCAGCTTCATTACTTAATTGCATCATCGATCACTACTTCTCGCTCAACAGAGCGCGCAATGGAAACTGTAACTTCTGTGTATTCGTGCGACTCAGCGTTTTGTGCAGTAATAGGTTTATAATCATGGCAAATTAAATAAAAACATTTTTAAATTGTGTACGATGACTATAAACGCCATGCCGTCATAGACAATGATATTGCAAGACTGCACCATAAGACTCGTTTGGTAATGACTATGATGTTCCATATTATTCCTGAATCATTCAATTTAAAATACATTACTGGAGCAGTAAATACAAAATAAACACTGCCACTTAATAAAAACATTCGCCGCACAGAAATCCGTCCATTTGCTTTCACTTGTTCATAATTGAATCATGCGCAAGTTTTTATAAAAAGCTGTTTTATGGAAGACCCAGTGTTGAGGAAGGTCAAATTTCGGACTAAAATATTTTTATGACCTCGAACTTTTTGAGTTCTTTTATTTCAAAGAACAGAGAATACTGCTTAAGGGCGAAAGACATTAGAACATTTTTTCCTGCTCCTGGGCATAATGTCTAAAAGATTACATAATGGTAGTACCACAGGGAGAAATCGTTATCGTGTCATGGGCTTTTTAAATAAGGTTAGTGGAGCAAAAAATAGTCATAAATGCCCTTCATAGTAATGGTAACCCACTTGTCTGGGAATGCGATAGCCCTTGAACTTATTTATCAGGCTACTTTGGACAGAAATAGAATTAAGATGTGAGAAAAAAAGTCCTTTAAGTGACACTCGAAGATTGGCACTTAGAATATTGAAGAGTAAAAAAAGTTCGTACTACAAACTTTTTTTAGGGTTGGTGTTGCCATCTAAAAGGTCTAATCGATTCGAACACGTTCGGTTCTAAGGCTAACACACGTGACCCGAAAAAAAAAAGTAGGTAAAAGTCAAAAATATTCTTTTTAAATAGGACCTTCACGACTTTTCCTTCACACAGTCCTGTGTTTGGACAGCCGAAAGAAACAAAAACCTACTAAGTAGTCCCGAAAAAAAAAGTGGTAGCCATAATGTGGATATTAAACATAGGTTACACGTTAAATGGTTTGTGCAAACTGAGAAATACTTAGTAGCTGTTCAGTGAAAGAAAGATGTTGATTAACAAATAAGAAATGCTCTAAATGATCCATTTTTGATGTCTATTTGGTAATGCCGCTTTAGGTGGGAGGAAATTTTCTCAGGATACGTCATGGCAGAAGAATTTTTGTTTGTTTTCTTTCCATTTGCCTTTAAAATAGCTCTATTAGACCAGCACACTTTTATTCACAATACACGTGTTGAAGGATATTTTCAATTCATTGCTTAATACTTAGGTGCACGGTTAAAATGAAAGCCATTTTGACAGTAATCAGTTGTCATTTCATGTCGTGTTTAGGTAATTACCTCACAGATCATCATCATCATTAACCTTTTTTTTCGTCCCAGTGTTGGGCACAGGGCTCCTCTCATACAGAGAAGGATTGAGCGTAATCACCACGCTTGCTCAATGCGGGTTAGCGATATCAGACCTAAAAGTCCAGGTTTTCTCAAGATGTTTTCCTTCACATTCTAATCAGTCATTGGATCATACAAGACTATACTAAACAAAAATTCTATACATACATAATCAGCCTATTTTGTCCCCACTGCTGGGATACAGGCCTCCTCTCGATGAGAGGGAGTGGGCCGTAATCTACTGCGCTGACCCAGTGCGGGTTGGTAGATGTCATGTCTTCGAAGTTTATGGTTCTAGGACATGCCGACAAAATTCTACACCTTTCTATAATATATGTGGTATTTCTGGTCAAAATTGAACAATTGGGTAAGACAAACTTTACATACAAATTGTAAGAAATCCTGAAATGAAATTATAGTAATCGCCATGATTATTTTAATGCCGGTCATTTATTGTAATTGATCAAATTACGTTGGAATCTACGTTCAACGTAGATTGTAGTGGTATTAGATCGATCGAAGGAAATTATAGAGGGGATGGGAATAGAATTAGAATATTATGGTTTATGTATGTTTCTTATAAGATTTTCTCCATAAATATTCAATGCAGCTAAGTATTTTTGGTCCTAATAATACCAAATGATGTAATTTGAGGTTTGTTTTCCAATTTCGTCCTTTATTAGGACACGCGCAGGTTTTGGGCCCTCCCGCGATGTCTCCCGCCTTAACTATTTTAATAGCTATCTCATAATAATAAACCAATATACATACCGTTCTGGAATCGTATTATCATTACCATAAATTCGAGACGCTTACCTGAAAACAAAACGACCATTTATTAAAAACTTATAAATTGTGACCGTATCATAAATTGTATCGAACGTAAAAGCAAGTTTTGGCTATGCTTTTATTTCGGTTTGAAACCTTGGCTTTTGAGCAATTATCCTTAGCACAGATTGGCTTTTTATTAAAATAATGGTTGGTTCTGTGGTCGTAGAGCGAACTGTGGTGATCAAGTAAACAATTAAAATTATAATTCATTGATATTGAGATTCTTGGATCATTTAACAAAGTGTTGGGGTTTTGGTTTTGACGTTGAGTATCCCACCCGCACGCAATCACGGTTAGCCTGAATTCTAATCCAGTTTCGAGTGGACGCGTGGGAACATAATACTTAAACGGCGTAGTATTTCTCAGAGTTGAACCATTAATTGGTACTATTTTATGGGGTAAATAGAAATTGTAGCTGACTAAATAATAAGTTTGGTTTCCGACAAGGATTTATAAGCTCCCGAGATTGAAGTATGATAATGTAACGAAAACAAATGAATTTCGCAATATAATATATAAAGCTGAAGAGTTTGTTTGTTTGAACACTCTAATCTCAGGAAGTACTGATACGATTTGAAAAATTATTTTGGCGTTGGATAGCCTATTAATCCAGGAAGGCTTTAGGCTATATAACATAACGTTGCGAACTTGCGACCAATAGGAGCGGAGAATAACTAACTCCACGCGAACAAAGTCGCTGGCGGCCGCTAGATATAAATAAAAATGAAATGCTTTTGACTTTTCTTTAGTAAGCGTATCATTTAAGAACAGCTAGACCGGTTTGAGCATTTTTTCGTAATAATCCGATTAAGGTTTTTAATGAAAGAAAAACTTTATAATATGTTACACATACATACATACATTAACAGTGACTTCAGAAAAGGGGAGGGTGGAACTTCTGGAATCCTTCATGTGTGAGTCTGACTCGCTCTTGGACACTTTTTTACAGTTTCGGCACGGGTTGTTTATTATAGTAAAAAAAAAAAGCTGTTAAGACAATGTCAGAACCGGGGCTAAAGATAAAAAAAATATAATGATGTTTATTATGTGTCCTCATCTATCAAACGTAGATTGCTTAATAACTAAGTAGTTTAATAAATAAGTAACGAAGATACTTTGCCTTTTTTGTGGGTTAAAAATAAAAGTGGATCAAATCTAGAACAGGCTGATGGCTTATCGAAAATAGGGGATTTTTTTATGAAGCGCGCTTCTGCCCGCGTGAAATTTCTTCTTTCTCCGACGAATCGGATCGTATCGTTTTCGCTTAACGTTCTTTTTTTTCTCTATATATTTTTTCTAATGCGTACGTAGCTAAGGAGATCGCTCATAGCCATTTTAATAAATACCAAAAAAAACCTTACGCATTTTATTAGCTCTGGTGACGACTGGTAAGTCCTTGTTTATAAATGATATCTTCAGTAAAAAATTAATTTCCCATTTTATACTAATATTTGGTTAACTTAGCATACCGAGAGTTAGTTCTTTAAACTCTGCAAACTTAATTTAGCGATAAATTAACTTGGTGGACGCGATAAGGATAAATGTAATACATAGCTAGCCGATACATAGGAAAACAATTTATTAAACAACAGAACGGTATAGTGTTAGTCATACTATCATTAACCTTGTATAAACAATTTTATTTATTCACGAGAGTTGAGTCCAAACACAAAAGACTGCCAGGTAATAAACAGTAACTAAGATTATAGTTTTTACGTTTCATCATCATCAATCTTTTTTATCGTCGCACTGCTGGGCACAGGTCTCCTCTCAAACAGAGAAGGATTGAGCGTAATCACCACGCTTGCTCAATGCGGGTTGGCGATTTCAGACTTAAAGTCCAGGTTTTCTGATATTTTCCTTGTAATCAGTCCCAGCCTAAGATATACTCAGAAAGTACATGTAATTATCTACCATCAAGGTAAACGTAAAAATGTCTTCAAGTAAATTATCACAGTTTTTTCGGATAATTACTAGGTACGTTGGCACTGACAGGTCGCGTCGTAACGGGTTCATACTTCAAACGTTACTCGTCGACACGCGCCGAAATAAATCTTAAAAAAAGAACGTTATCGAACAGAAAAAAAAAATACAAAACATTTTTTCACGGGTGTTGAACCAATAGATTCTTTTAACACCTCGTCCCGTTATTATAGTTTTAAATAGTGCGTTATTTTAGTAACTATATAAAATTAGAGCATTTATTTTGATTCCTCTGTATCGATGCAATGACCAGCGTGCTATTTAGATATACCAGCAATTTTGCGCGAAATTATCTAAGGAGATTGAAGTGCCGTTTTTTTTCACGGTGAATTTACAAAGAGGTTGAATAACCTTTTCTGGCCGCGTCCTCAAAAGCTTGGTTTTAGTTCTATCTCCTTCACACTTACTATGCCTGAGTGCGACGAACTCAGTTTGTTTGTAAACTCATCCATCTATTGTACACATTTCCATAAAGTTTAGGATCATTTGGCGTGACGTAGATCAGTCGAAGAAGTTAACTGGTTTCTATTTTTAAATTGCTAAAAACTAATGTCGTTATTTTCAGATAAATTGGATTGGAGTCAAATCAAGTAAATGTATGCTGAATTTAAACCAAAAATAACTGAGTATGCATAAGTTTTTAACTATTTCTCATTTAAATGAAATAACATACTTATTTGCAGTCATTAATATTAAAAATAGAATAATAGAATATTATCTACAAAACCATTTGAAAATCATGAAAATTAAACCGTTTGAAGTCACAAATATTTGAGGGATTTATTGCATAAAAATTATCGATAAAATTACAATTTATTGCAAAAATATCCAACTATCAGCACTATTCGAAATCGTTATCGAAATCAGATAAACAGCATGTGTGTATGAGTGCTATGTTCACAGCAGGAGTAATTGAAAATACCACATAGTTAATAGATACCAGAGTAATTACATACGAGTTAAATTACCTAAATACTTAATATGTAATTACTGTATACTTTTGCAATACGCGTATACAGCGAAAGACGTGGGTCATTCAACTCCAACGCCTACAGTTTTAGGGTGTAACTAGCATTCCAAATTGTTTTTCGAGTTTCCGGTCTCGTAGAGTTGCGCCTGAGTCTGGCGTATATTTTGATAACACTTCTATGTATATTTTTGGCTGTGAAATTGCTCGGTGATTTTTTTGTTTGGTAAGTAATGGATGTTGGCATTAAGCAATAAATGAAAGACAATTTTAGTATGTAAATAAATCGCTTGTTTACCAAGTTGTGCAGTAAAAAATACATTCAAAAGAATAATGACAATCTTGTTTTTTGTGCAACACAATCTCTGTAATTTATTTAAAACGATCCATGACAATTGAACAAGCGACAAATAAAATCGTTACAAATTGTTGATGAAAACACTTTTGTTTATTGACGGAGTGCGTACGCGCACCACTATTTGAATTTAGAATGAGGCTTCGCGAAAGGAGTTGCTGTCATAGTACCGTTAATTTGAGCTACTGCGGTCGTGCGCTTTAGGTAGTGGACACACAATATGTTTGTACGCAATCCGGAGAAATGTCGTCATGTACTCGAGTTTCATAACTGTTTACACATAGAATTTATTTTGGTCGTGGTGTTGATGTTACATCTATTGTGCTTATCAATCGGTATTGTTTGTTAACTTTCTCTCTATTGTTTATTCATTAGACGGAAATCAATGTACGATTTATAAATGCCATGCATGGCCATGGTTACTCGGTGCAGTTGGAATCTCTGTGGCTTTTATCTTCATAGGCTTAGCACACATGTTACAGAGGATGATGCGTTTTAATTAATTGTTTACAGAATTGTAATGTTGTTTTTTCTATAATACCTGATGTTTATTTTTATATTGACGCCAATTAAGAATATTTTGACGGAATCTCGATATTTTTTTTTGCAACTTGAAATTGGAATCACCTAGTGAAACCGGGCCTTTGTCTAAGCAAGTTCAGTAGTCACTTAATATCTATTCAACACACCGAAATGTGTCCGTACGTACTGCGACGTCTATGTGTGCGTGTTGTTGTGGTACGTTCAATAACACCGTGGCGTCGGATCAACGACCTCAATGCGCCGGCGCCGCTTCTGACATGGGGATGCGGAAAGTTGCTGTTTCGCGAATCTAACGCAGCCTTTATTGTTTGCATTGTTTAGCACAAAAAACACAAGTAATTACAATTGCTGTCAATGCCCCCCATTTTCCTGCAGCAGGTACCTAACTAGTTCTGTTTTGGTGAAATTTTATTTATTTTTGCTAGTTCCTTTTTGATGACATTGTATGCAAATTGATTATTCTTAAAGTGTCCGTTCTACATTGTTTATTTACTTTATGTTAAATAATTTGCATACCTTTTTTTTACGCAGGACTCGATAAGATTGTGGAAATGAGTTTATCAAAGCTTATTCTCGATTTTAAGCAGCTTTTCACGACATGATACCTAATTTATGTTTGTCTGATAATGGTTATCGAAGGTTTTATCGACACTGCAATAAATTCACGACACCCTTGCCTCTTATAGGGCTTCAGAAAAAGACAGAACCAATTAAGCATAAAAAAGTATATTATAGGGATTATCGTCAGAATGTAAGATTATGAAATAACAATGGTTTCTCTTATAACTACATACCACTGATGGGACACCGGCGTTCTCTTTGTGGAGTGGGCCGACACGTAAGCAGCGCCACCTGTGCTGATTGGTAGATGATACATCTTCGATTTTTAAATTTTAGGACATACCTATATGTATAGTCGAGAGCTTTTTCTTCATTGTTTTGAGACAATCGTTTTAAGAATTATTTTTAAACTACAGACAACATCGGTGACGTGTACCATTAATATGTCCCATAACAAAAAGGTTTTCAGTTCATAAAAATCAGCAGTTGATGCGATTGGGATTAACGCTGAGATGATGATGATGATTTGTCAAGAGTTACTTAACAGTTATAAATGCAGTATTGAAAAGAAATCGATAAGTGTTTAGAAATCTCTGTTTCGTTTTATCATGGTCAATGGTGGCACCGTTATTAATGTTGTAAGGTCGGTCCGAGAAACCCTTTATGGCCTCTCTAACGGCACCTTGCTTCGAGTCGAGTAATCTAGTTTGTTAGTGGGTAATGTACTTAGTGCGACTGCGATTATTTTTTTTGTCGCATAATGTGATTTTAGCCTTTTTTTACATTTTTGTTTGAAATAGTGTCAATGACCTTTTTTATATGTCATTTGTCTGTAAACAAGAGGATTTGTTTTGTTATTTGAAGTTGGTTTAGTGACATATTTTTTTTTAAACCTAAAGCATAATGCTTATCCATCGCTCCATATGTCCAAAAAATTGGGTCTGCTCAACAACGTTAATAACGCAATGAATGTTGTTGAACTGTCAAAATGAAACGCTCATTTGTTGCCCAATTACCCTGCTGTAGCGGGTATATTTGAGAATAAATTTTTGAACAGTTTCTGTTAACTTCGCATTACTAGTAATCGTGACAGTAGGTGAACAATTGAATGTCGTGATGACTCTCAACGAGGATAATCACTAATCTTACTTGCGATTATGTTAAAGAGATATTTGCAATTTAAAATTAATCTATTCAAACTCCAGGTGTAATCAGCCAGTGATTACAGTTTTCTATATTTATTGTTAACTTCGCAGTACTTAATTATGATGTAGACGACCTACGCCCCGCGTACGTTGGGATAATGGATAATTCGTGTATCAAATTTCAATCAAATCTGTTCAGTTTTTTTTTTATATTTAAATTATAAGCTAGCGCTTGACCGCAATCACGCCTGATGGTAAGCAGTGACGCAATCGATGGTGGTAAAGCGCACTAGTTTATTAGGAGCCTATTCACTCTAGCCTTGAAGACACTCAAATTGTAGTCCGACGGAAACACCGCCACTGGCAAATTATTCCAGCCCCTCGATGTACGGGGTGTCATTTTTGGGTGAATGAGTAACAAACTGTATGAGAGGAGACCTGTGCCCAGCAGTGGGACGATTAAAAGGGTCGATGATGACGAGTAACAAACTTAAAAGTTATAGCCATACAAACTTTTTGCATTACCTATTCACTAAATCAACATATTTAAATGGCGTAATTTAATACCTACCATAACAATAGAATAATTCAGTTGTAGCCGTCATCAAAACTTCAACGGTCACTGTATACAGCCACATTGTATGTCAATCATACTTCCTATGCAGTCCAATCATATCGCCTAATTATCATAAATATTAATTTCTATTATAAAGCATGGTTCACACACAATTAGCTACATTATTCCATTCAATTCACGCTCGCCATAAAAATACAAACAAATTTAAAATTCAAATTGTAATTCTATATCAGTAATATTCTTGTCTTTGACAAAAGCGTGAAATATGAAATTCTTATTTTAAAAATACAATATTGTCATTGTAGTGGCTCATGAGATGAAAGATTTTTTGGGTTCCGTAATAGAATTTGAGTTTTTTTTTGGTACCTTAGTATCTACCTTATCACTAAGCTTATGCTGTGCGTCGGTATGTCACACAGTTGGTAACTTTTGAACAATATAATAGGTGTACACTTTGTCAGTGTGTACTTCTATGGCCGGTATAAGGAGGAATAATAAAAATGAAACTAAAATAATGTTTGTTAAAAACATTGTATGCGGTATGGAACCCACCCTGTCCAAGTCGTACTTGACCGCTTTTTTAAATGCATTCTTTAGGATTTAGAGATATATCTTAAGAAATGGGTCGCTATCAATCAAGTGTCAGTTGTATTATTAAAAATTGTGTCACGGGCAGACAGCTCAAAAGTTTTTTATGTGACCTATTGTAAGGAACCCAAGGTCTTGTTTACTTAACACTATATGAAATAATGTTAAGTAAACATGCCCTTGGGTTCCAAATTCAAATATACAATAGGTATTATGGATGTTTGAGTTTTTGAGTTAATGATACGGAAATTATCATCGTGTTTCCTGTGATTTTGGAATTGATTTGTTTTCCGCAATATTATTAATAAATAAATTATGTTTGTGTCATCTATTTGTAATTGCGCAGTAACCAATATCGTTTTCCCGTTACAAACAAATAAAACATTTATAAACACTCAACATTTTTATTGCTTTACCGTAATTAATTTGTATAAAATATCTACTTACGTTGCTACTTATATTAATATTACTGTGTGCACATCAGTGGCGAAGAGTCCATACAAGCCGATTCCCACCGGGTTACCTTTCAAAAATCAGTTCCATATTCATACAAAAGTATTTACATTCTATTTCATTAACAAAGTATTATTAATTAAATGCCTGCGCGATTTACAATAGCAATAGTAATTCTTAGCAATACCCTAAGTATCACATTTCATTTTATAGTCGTAAAGGTAACTCGACGAATTACAGCTTATCTCGGCCAACGTTTTACTATGAGGCGAAAAGAGACAGAGCGTGTCACCATCTCTTTCTAATGCTCGCTAACTGTACGTAAAATTTAAAGAAAGATAGGCTATTCGCGACCGGGTTGCAGTTCTCTCCTCTCCTCTATTAGAAAGAGACAAAGAAATTATTGTTATTGAAGCACGGCACGGGAAAAAGAAAACACGACAAAATTAAAAAGAATTAGCGTTATAATGAAATCCTTCGCAAGTCATATTCTTTTTATTTTGGCATATTTTCGTGTTCCATTTCGTAAGGTAGAAAATAAATTATTGTTAGTATGTGACATGTTGCTATACCACTGGTGCGTGATAATTTCGTTTGTTATATTTTAATATTTGTGTTATTTAAACTGTGACTGATTCTGTAAGGTAATTTAATCGCAGATTTGGTTAAATACTGTGGATTTTGTTTGTTATTATGGCTTATATTATTCTACCGGCAATATTATTCAAGATATCCTGCAGTAGGTAAGTGTTTAAGTGTTTATTTTTTGGATCGGCTTCCCTTTGTCAAAATTTCACCCTTCGCCACTGGTGCACATAGATAAATAAATAAATAGAAACTAAAAAAAAATAACGATCTTGATCTCAAAAAGGTGTGAATACTCGAAATCCATTACTATTTATTCAAACCCACTCTCGAAGAAATAATTATGACGAATTAACATTTCAATTTAAAATTAACATAGGATTCTTTTCATGCGCCATCCATCATTCCGGGGGAATCTGATGGATGTCCTCTTAAGGGACATTTGTGACACTTGAATTGTTGAATAGAATAAGTCTTGAATTGTGTATAGAATTAATGGAATCGAATCGTATATAGAGTTGAAAGTTCACACGTGTTCTTTTTACCTTTGGTGTCAACAGAAGGGGCTATTTTGACCCTAACTTTTAATCGCGGCCTGTGGGATTTTGATTACAATAAACCCTCCTACGCTTATTGATATCGTCTCCAATCGAATCGTGTATGGTATTGAACTTGAAAGTTCACACGTGTTCTTTTAACGTTGATGTCAACAGAATCGGGGGTCATTTTGAACTACCGACCATAAATGAAAAAATAATAAAAAAAATCCCCTCCTACGCTTAGTGAAACCATTGCGTATTCATAGACACGTCTCTTCAACTTCTTATACAAATAGGAAGAAGTAAACATTTTGAAAATTCAAGAGCTTGTCGATATTGAAGAGCAGTTTGTTTGGTTTGTTCGGAATACTTCGGAATTAGTCGTGTGGGCTTGGCTTAGGGATGACACCGCATCTCATTTGCGTGTTTGCCCGACAATTATGATGGAGAAATTCTCAACGTACTCTCGATAACCTCGATTTTTTCTTTATCAAGAGTAATGTTGAATAATTTTGCTATAACAATACACACATTTTTCATGTCATTTTGCATTTGTAATTAACACATCTCCGACTGATTTTCCGTTGGAATTTATTACGTGGCAATAGTAACCCTAATACTTGAAATCTTTCATATTGAAGAGATCACGCCTTATAACAATACTTTCCCCTAGAGACACCATTAAATTGTAAAACGAATGGAGATGTCTAATCTGACCACGTTTCGAGTGCCCTCAGAAATCGGTGAAAATAAATGTGTTGATGTCCGTTGATTTATTTCCCCTGGGTCATTGTCACCAAGGCGTGATTCCCCTGTATACTTCGACAATCGGTCATCTTCGATTTGCATAATGATTTGTTATTTGTTACCACCTGGATAACAGCTAAGATCGATGTTCTGATTTCGAATTTATTTGTTTTGATTGTGATCTGAACCAGAAAGGGGTTCATAGGTGAAATGACAATTCTATTTTTGAACTTATTCTTTTTTGTGTGCCAGTTACTGTTGCATTTTGCCTTATAACCATAGACTTTTATTAGCCAAGCAACACCCTCTTTACTTTTTTCTAATAAAGTAAGACTTTATCCTATAATTTACATTTACATTCCATTATTTCAAGGCAAAGTTCCCATAGAATTTCCCACATAAACAAAGTTATGAGGCCGGCTCGTCTAGCCGTGTGTATGAATGTTATCGAATTGGTCCAAGGCCACATCGCTTATCTGCCCACTTGTGCCGTATAATGTTGCCTGATTTGATGCTTTGATAACATTATAATTTCTTAATTGCGTACGGGATTTTGTAGTAATGTTGGTTCTGTTGCTGCGGAAAGAGATTTGGAATCGTTACAGTATCGAAAGGGCTCGATTTTGTCTTAATTCATGTAAAAATGGTAACTTAGCTCTCCTCTGCGTCAGACAGAACTGCATAAAAACTTATTTTATGTTTATATTTTATAATTAATAAATTTTTCTCATAATTTAAATACGATCTGGCCTCATCACTATCAATCATCTGTTACTAAAACACCATTCATAAAGAATATTATTTAAAAAAAGAATCCAAAAACAAAAGAAAGTGACACTTGTTTATGGGAGAATAGTCAGTGTTCCCAACTTAGGGGTTTTCCCCCCAGATTTAGGGGGTAAATAAGTGAGATGGGATTTTTTTAGGGGTCTGAAATTTTTAGGGGTATTTTCAGGGATTTTTTGACTCTTTGTTATTTTTGAAATTTACTATATTAATATTTATTTCTTGCCTAGTGACTGCTGCTCCGATTTATATTAATACGAAATGTTGGATCTTGTGGAACATTTAATCCATTCAATAAAATGTTAAAATTCAATGTCAATATGTATGATTCAGAAAAATCTGAATCTTCAGATAAAGGCGAAATATTTAATATATTTAATAACCTACAATAATTTTTTTTTAAACATATTACAGTCATCATCATCTCAGCGTTAGTGACAGTCGCATTCGAAGCTTTTTTCAGCTTTGGAGTCTGAGGTCCGCTTTACCAGTCGAACTGCTGCTTTTGGCTAAACTTCGATATTTTCCGTGAAGCGACTGCCGTCTGACCTCCATACCCCGAAGGCGATATCTAAGCATTGCAGTTAAACCAATTGTTAGACTTTTGAGGGCTCCAACAACCCGTAACGACTGCCAGTAGATGTTCGTATGGCAACGGCTTAACGTGCTTTCCGAGACACGACCAGACCACTGAAAATATTCATATTCATGCATGCAAATATTTGTACTGTGCGGGGATCGAACCCGCGCCTCCTTGCGCAACGGCCGCATTCGCTACCGTTACGCCACAGATGCTGTCATGAAATTAAATGTATGTATAATAATAATGTAATGTAAAATAATACGTACGTGGACGTCCACCATATTATCATCATGCTGGGAATTATACAACCGCACATTGAAACATATTACATTACCTATATTATTTCTAAATCATTGTGAATTTATATGTAGTTTTAGGGGGGAAACAAATGAATTATGGCAATTTTAGGGGTTTTTGAAACCAACTTTAGGGATAAATATTTTTAAGAGTTGGTAACACTGAGAATAGTTCAGTCGACGTCATTAGGACATCCCTTAATGTGTTCCACTCATGTTTTCGTCCTTATGATAGTTGCTTTCCCACGGACGGTCTGTTAATATACTTCCGTAAGTTGCATGTAGCCACAAGTGTCCTTAAGTTTACATAACGTGTTACTTCACTGGCTACGAGTATTTGTACAGTGGGTAACGTAAATTTGTGGTCGGCTACGCTGTGTTAACAATACAGTTATGGAAAAACGTTTGACAATATCTTAATTTTATGTGACTAACGTTTTCTTAATTAGTTTACTATTGAACCGTAACATATGGGCTTGGACGTAACAAAAGCCGTTACTTTTAATCAAAATATGCACTGGTAACCCTGCAGCTGTTATCTGCGCGCACAGTGCGGAACATTACTGTTTTTATTTAAATTCGGACAGAAAAAGCGACCTTTTAAAGTATCCAAAACAAAAGAAAAAAGAGTAATAAAATAAAACTCAAAAGAGTTTTAAAATACGTTTGCGACTTTTTTTATTAAAATAAAAGTCAAGAGATTTTTTAATCGCGTTCCATTATTCTCCCGAGACAGCTGCCAGACGGAAAAAAATAAAATTCGAACATTTCCAAATTGAAATTGACGCGTTCCATTTGAAGCAATAATGAAACGTGGCACCTAATTTAAAATAATGAAATCAATTGACAGTCTGTTCCATAGTAAAATCGCAATTTGTTACATTTTTTTTATAGAAATTCAAAATTCAAAGTTCGCTTTTTCTATCTGTCTGTGGGAACGCGTTCTTTAAACTACACATGAGATTATGATCTTCTTGCCATAATTTAGAAAATATTTTCCAGTCCTGAAAGTTATTGTGTACAACAATTTATAGCAAATTTACAAATAATAAATCTCGATTGTTACGTCGTTAAAACCGTATGAAGCAGAGGCGGGTCGCTGTACTAATTATAATTAAATGCAGACCAATACAAAACTATAACTAGGCTGATTATTATCATTGGATCATCAAGGGACTAGCAGAAAAAAAAACCTCGCAGCACACGCTAAGGTCATATTCACACGGGGTTAAAAAGCCATAATTATTTATTGATCCGGTGCAAAATAGAAACTCGTGTGATGAAAAAATGCCCCTTCATTTGTTTTAACGGATACGTATTCCTGCGCATCTGTGAGGGGTAGTCCGTTCACATGCATTGCTTAAAATTAATTAATTAATAAAGCCTGGCAATATGCGAAATAAAAACTGAAGGGATTGTTTATGCGGTAATCTCTGAAGCTATCTATCGTTATTGATAAAACTATACATTCGCATTTAATAGCCCAATTCTTAAGGAAGGTTATAGGCTATTTAACATCATTCTAAGACCACGGGAAGTCGAGCAAAAAAATGAAGGAAAACATTCAGCAGAAATCTTTAAAATTCCCGAATTTGTTTCTCCATTTCTTCTGGGCGGTAGGTGGTCAAACAAGGAATGTCGACTCCAACTTTTTTAAGACTATGCTCCTGTAGATTAGATTTTGTTAAATACTTAAGTTGACAGGCTTACACTGCCCTATAACTGTTAATACTGCAATTTAAAAACATTGTAAGAGCCAACTAGGTTATTTTTTAACAGAACTAACTGTAATGTTTCATACCGGTCCTTCTTCATAGGAAACCACAAATTGGAATCCTTCACCTAGCTTTTGACGTTTCGTAAGTCCCCATAAAGGTTTATGTGAAATATTTTTTTATGACATTTAAAACTGATCCCTTTCGTTTTATTACAGTTAACAGCAGCCATCGATTTGTATTCCCATAACGTTACGGGAAACGTTTAACAAGGGTGATATATCGATAGTATCAATTATCTACTGTGCATTATTGGTGCCCTTCCTATATTGACTAAAAGGCTCGTGGGAACCGAGGTTGACTGACCGTTAGAGCTTCAAGGGCTGTTTATCAGGTCTGTTTTCACTTCAGTATTAAATGCGTATCTTTGTTGTAAGTCATTATAATTTCCTCGTTGGTCTAGTTGCAAGCTCTCGCGCTAATCATTAGGTGACTTCGAGTGAAGTGTTATTGAGTTGTTCCATCTGGAATTTCTCAATCCGGAGTCTGGTTTTGTTTCCTTTTCATGGCGATAGGCACGCACTCTGTTACATGGGGTTTTAAGCTCCCACAGACAAATGAGACGCGATTCTGATAGAACAATATCCACGTAGGTTTCATAGAAACGCTAGTGGTATCGCGGAAGCCTTTAATTAAACATACATAACTGGTGAAATGTGGATGCAAAGTAGGTGCATTCTGGCCACTTCTTCCGGGCATATTATTAAGTTTATTCATCGAAGTCACAAAATACTCGCTTTCAAATCCTCCATTCCATTGCCGTAAGAGGGTAAGTAAATCATTGCGTCACAACAGAAAACCACAGTCTCATTACACAACCTATTGCATACTTGCAAGTGATTGCAAGAATACTAAGAGATAATGGTTTCGCACGTTCAACAAAACCTAGGCTTTATAAGTTTATACATTCTGCACCATGAATTCCCATAAAGTTTGGTGTCATTGTGTGCAAGTACCACTCATTATTTAATGTTAAAGTTTGTGATTTCATGGCTAAGTAAGCTGCAACACTCGATCAGTCAGGTTAAGCTTCTTCTGCAGAGATCGGTCCATGGACCAGTAACCAACTTTACATATCGGGACTGCTCCGTATCTGGATAAGTACTGCAAGCTATTGGACTTGGGTGTCATATGTAAATCTTTAACAGTTGTAACGGGTCGATAGAGCTCCGAAAATTTGACAGTCTTAGCAAGGCGTATCGTGTAGCTCAGCAGTTGAGTTATGGAGAACAAATAAGCACTCTACTACTAAATATTGGTATTTAGATGCGTCCTGTAAGGGCTGAAAAAAGAAGCCTCTCCAGTATCTCAACAGTTAGTTAAAATAAGTCTTCCACACTGTTTTTATTAAAGTCGTTTCTGTTGAAAGGAAAAGTCCACTTTCACTTAAAAGGAACAGGAATGATTCGTACAGTTTACGGTCAAGCGAGATTCCCATGGAGAAGTCCTCGGACTCCGTCGAGCGGAACAACCAACTGGGCAGATTTATCAGCTGTTTTTATGTGGCGGCCATTTTTTAATCACGTAATTGCCAAGGGGTGGTAATGAACAACGTGAGAAGGTGATTTTTCGTTCAAGGAATGACAACGCTTTGCTGCAGGTTTTTTTAGTTATGGCAAGTTTATAGAATTAAGTTGGGTGGGCTATGTAATTAAATTACCTATTTCATTCTAACAATATTTCTGTTAAAATTTATATAAAGTGTGTCACAATATGCGGATACATCGAGTGGAAAATGATATTAATAATTTACGTAAGGTAATAAATGGAGGGAGGATACATTAGTTTAAATGAAACCCCCGATTTGCGGAAAATAATTACAACGATTATATGCGGTTTCAACAAAAGGACATTTCCAGAATTAAATTCATGGATACCTAAACAACGTGTCATATATTATATTATTATTTTCCTTATGAAGTGTCAGCTCGAGTGTAACTAATAAAATGAATTTTTAATCCATCATAAAATATTAAGCTAATATTTTACAGATTAATATACAGCGGTGTCTTTATTAAAATCTTAACACGCGCGTATTTTTTGCACATGCAATAAATCTTATCATAATGAGATGAGGCGACATCACAAGTGTTGCACATGGCAACACTTGTGATGTCGACTTAAAAATTGTACGTTTTCGACTGTAACAAAAAATGGCGGTTAGCAAACGAATTGTGACGCTATCGTGGCTCACTGCAATTAGAAAGTATGCCAAGAAGTTATTTCGTTTAACTGTACTTTTTTTCGCTTGAAGACCTTTCACAGTCACTTGAGTAGACGTTTGAAAAACATTCTGTCGCTTATTCTTAGAGAATAAATAGACAGAAGTAAACCAAAGCCTGTATCAAAGTACTTAAATAAAAAATGGATGTGGATATGAAGTTTCATGAAAATCTGTCATATTCGGTAAACTAAAGGTTCTTTATTTTTTAGGGAAAATTAGATGATATGTACAGATGACAGCACATCAAGCCACGACATTCTATCAGATTTCTTTATTAGATTTTCAACTTTATCACTAAATCATTAAGGCTCAAGGTTAGTTAGGAATATTTGTCAGTTTCGGGTAGCTTGACCCGCTGTCGTCCGTACGTCTATTGTGCCAGCTAGAGTCCAATAAGAATCGAACGGTATTAATTTTTAGTTTCTAACCGCTATGTTTACTTCAGATAATATCCAGTAGGCGTAAAACTGTCATTATAACCATGGCACCAAGCCAAATTTAGGCTGACACAAAAAACAATTTACTTCTGCCAAAAATAGCTTTGAAACATTTTCAAATAATAACATTGAGCAGAAAACAACGGAACTAGATGTTGCAATCATAGTGTTTGCTGTCCTTGAGCCATATAATTTATTTGGTTAATTAGCCATGTGTGTATAGGAACATGTTATGAAATAGAGGCCCGAACATGCCCAATGAGGCCAAAGCTATAAAGCGGAGTAGATTTAATTGATCGTAGGTGCCTATTATATGTATATAACTTGATACTGCTAGATTTTAAAGCCAGCTAACATAGGGTTGTCAGAGCAAAAAAATCTGCGGTCGTGACCGTTGTCCTGGTGTTTGCTGGATGACTGGCAACAACAGACAAAAAAACCTGTGAAAAGTCGTTTTTTTATCTCCTGAACAGAACAGTCGTTACGCGCATTGAACCATATCTTACATGGCGTTTCCTTAGGGTCGGTGCGCACGCGCAACGTGAGAACTATAACGTACTCCTGCGCATTAGTCTCGTGTCGCTGACTTGACCAATTACATTTCTGCATTAACAAGTGCAAGGAATGGGCGCGTCCCATTAGTATGGTCAAGTGTACAAGTTTATTTAATTGCAGGCCAGAGGTGATTAACTGTGTTGCCACGTTATTAAGACATGGAGTGGTCAGCCTTAGTTGTTCAATTTTCGTAACATAGGATTGATATGTAACCATTTTGACCGATATTTCATCTAGTTGTTATGTAGTTATCAGGGAACACTGGAGAAGAACATTTTATCGCGTGATCGAATATCCCCGATTATTGTCCTCAATTAAATGACTGCTCCCAATAAATGTAATAACGATCTCCCTAACATATGTTAATTGGTAACAACGCTACTCAATTTACAAAAACAAAATTGCATGCAGTAACAGTATCCCATAACGATCTGTTTCAACAGCACCAGATGATGCCTCCGGTCATTTGACGGGGGATATGCGCTGGCGCAGGGGGTGAGAACGCGGGGGTAGCACGCAGATGCCGTGAACTATCCGCGACCGTTATTCCCCCTATCTGTAGTAATTTTGAAATTCGAACACGTGTGTTGACAACTTTTTTTTATCACCCGCATGGTGTGGTTTTCGCAATCGCTTTTAGTTCCGAATTTTTTTTTTTTTTTTTTTAGGTTTTCGAAGTTGTACAATTTAGATAATGAAGGTAATTCGATGGTTTAGCAACGCGTTTGATCAATTATACCTAGACAGAAAATTGTGGCCGTGGCCGAAAAACGCTGGTAATTATACTTCCAAATATTATAATCTACTGCACGGTTTGCGCAGTGGTTAAGCTATTGACTGCTGCACTGCGTGTCGCGGGTTCGATTCCCACACGGAACAAATATTTGTATGACCTACAAGTAGTTGTTCCGGGTCTGGCTGTTTGTGTATGTGAGTTTATGCTTGTAATCGCACCCACGATACAGGAGAAATTCCTAGTGTGCGGCAAATTTATCTACAAATTTCTAATAATATTTTATAAATAAACTATCATTAGTTAATATTAATACTAATAACATAAAACACCAGGGGAAAGTGTCAGTTAAAAAATCAATATAACCGTTACGGAGTCAGTGTCCGCGAGGGTGCAGCACAAAGGGCGGTGCGCTGCGCACGCGCCGACGTTATTGCACCGCCATTATGACAATCACAACACAATGCAGATTTATTCTGTGCCGTTTGCAGGGGTGACACTGTGATTTGTTAAAACTCATTAATTGGATTTCTAGTACAGTTTATCAGTGAATGTTTGGTACCGAGAAATGAACCGTAGATTATTCGTTGTTTTCATTCGGTTGTGTGTAATCTGATTACTAACGCATTGCTTGCTCAAGCATAGAATGAAAATATGTTCATTAGAAAACGTTAGGTAAGTCGTGGTGGCCTAGTGGTTAAAACACCAGCCTCTCAAGTATGAGTGCGCGGGTTAGATTCCAGGTCAGGCAAGTACCAAAGTCACTTTTCTAAAGTTATATGTACTTTCTAAGTATATCTTGGACACTAATGACTGAAGGTGAAGGAATTGGAGCAGGATTGCATTGCAAGTCTGAAATCGCCAACCCGCATTGAGCAAGCGTGGTTATTACGCTCAATCCTTCTCTGCATGAGAGGAGACCTGTGCCCAGCAGTGGGACGATAAAAAGGTTGATAATGAGGTAATAATAATATACATGTACGTAACAAAAAAAAAAAACATGATTCAGTAAAATAAAAAAAAGCACTACAAATTATTTCGGTGATGTAAAATTACACAAATATTTAAGGGTTAAGAAGTAACGGAAATAAATAATTCATCTATGAATGAAACATCTTGACCGGATGCAACATTTGAAGAAACCCTATACAGTTGCAACTATTTCTAACGTTGCATGGTGAAGTATGCAATTATTATGGGATCCCTGCAGCTACGTCCATTTATTTTCCCATAAACCAAAACATATCAGAGTTCAACGACTCGACCAATTTGTAATTACGAAAGGGAAGTAAGGAATTGGGTGACCCGGTCCCCTAGGCCCCCTACGAAGTATGTACGGTTGGTCAGTTTTAGACAATAAAAAATCATAACGTTTGAACTTAAGAGAGCTCTAAGAAGCACATCTGAAGAACTTTAATAGTGCACTACAAATCGAGCCATGTTTGAGCAAGTTGTCAAATATACGACGCGGGAAACCCGAATTAAAAAAATACCCTTTAGAATTAGATGAACAGGTAAATACGGATACCTAACATCTTTTTTTTTTTATAGTAGACGCAGAAAGAAATTACAATTTGTAGACTGCATATCATAATATTTTTTTGCCTCTTTAACAAACACTAAGGGAAAAGATGAAGAATAGTTTTTTATGATGTTACGCAGTTTGTGTGAGCTACCGAATTGAGTTAACAGGTACATTGTTATGCGGCTACTAGACGAATGAACAAAAAAAGATAAGCGATTGCCTATTCAGGTTTCTTTTGTGTCGAGATTAAGTAAATGTATTGTTATCTATGAAAAAACAGATTCGGTTCAATGAGTGAAAGGCACAACATAGCATTAAACAAGAAAATTAAAAGGAGTTTAGCAATATGATGGATCAAAACTGCTGTACTTACGCTGTGCCATACCTACGAACTGAACGAATGCAAAGGATTTATTTTTATTTCGGCCACCTCGACGTCTTAATCTGTTATTCCCGCCGAAAAAAAAAAAAAAAATATGTGTTATGAAAAATAATAACTTTACGTTGAACACAGCGGTTAATATGACGCTAAAAATTAAATTGACACTTGACATCACTTGAAATATCAGGCTGAAGCAGTATTTAAATTAAATGATGACAAAATAAGATGTTCATTTCGATCGAATATGAAGGCCGCCATTTTGCAATCAGTGAGTGAGTGAGCGTGTGCGCATGCGTGGACGGATAGTGAGGTGACGCGCCGCGCTAGCGCGTCACCGCGTGTGGGTGCGACAAGGATACCGTTTACTATATCTACTTACAAACGTAAGCTGTAGATTATGTGTTGCATTGCATGTCGCTACGCTCGCTCGGTATGAACGAGAAAATCTTGAACGTCAGTTCAGGAAACTTTCCCTTCGTAGACGGTAGAAGAAAATAGACAAGATTGCGTTTCAACGAATTCCTACTTTCACAGCAACATTTTCGAGGTTGACTGGTGGCATACCTACATTTTAGAGTGTGTTATGTTTAGCGTTGTTTTAAAAGTATTTAGCCTTATCTAGACATCATACATTATGTATTTGTGTGGCCTAATTGATAATTAGATATACATTACGCAAGCATCTGTGAGGTTTCATATCAAATATTATTAGCTAATCGTATCTTGGTGTCGTTCGCTACATTTGAAGATTACGAACTAAGGGCGAATTACACCAATGAAATAACATTACATAAAAATGATGCATTGATGAGACTAACACCTTTAGAACGCAGTTTAGGTTGATCGCAACAACAAACAAATAACAAACTGTAAATTAAAAAAAAATTGCTACACATTTGTTATATCAACAAATTGGTCTTATATTATGTATGTTTAATGACCTATTTTGAGAACTTTCGTTGAAGGTTACTACTTAGCTATTTTCGTCCCCGAATGACGTAATCATTGCTAATGAGTTACCGTAAATATTGACGTGACTTCAATAGCGATTTCACTCATAATAACGTTTTGTTCTATGGCATTATTGATTGCATAGCCAATAGAACAGGGTATTTGATTAAATATACCTTTAACTTTTACTGGACTTGTTGTTTTTATATTATCTAGACTAATATTATTAAGTTTTTATGTAGGAGACTAGGACTGTTTTCTAAAATTCGCACACGGACAGAAAGCTACATTATTATCGATAGCCATAGGATATCTTTTATGGTATAATGGGCTTTCACGCGAGTCGCAAACGGCACCTCGTCGGTAAATAAATAGCCCCGCATTTATTTCTGTTACATGCCTTGATAATATTGTATTTTTGAAGAAAGCATCACTTTTACTGCCCTGACTTAATTAAGCATCCTGTCCGCATTTACAAAAAAATTAAAAAAGAAGTATGTTAACCCTAACATGATCCATCATGATTGTCTCAACAGAAAATTGAAGATATTAGACGTTGCATGCGAGAGAGACCACTGTTCAAAGAAATGTTTTACATTCTAGCTAGAGTAAGCAAACACAGTTATTATTTTACAAAATTTATGTTGTAACAATGAATAAATAAATTAATCTCATTTAACTATTGTTTACAATTTGTAACCACACATGTGTAATGTATCTAAAATGGGACATGACAGTGTGGGAGGCTCACCAGACTATGTACTCGTATACATTAACACTGAGCGCTGTATCAAAACAAATGAATCTAGGTCAGTATTCGTGTTTGCCCGATAATTTCTAGGCACCGTTATAGCTTTGTTTATTTTTTCTTTTACAAACGAAACCAAACCTTCTCGTGTATCAGAAGAAAAAACAATTTAATAAGTGCTTAAACAGATTTTTTTCAAACATCCCCTTCAATTAGTAAAAAAGTCCATTAGAAATCAACTAAGGCGTCTTAATTTTTAATTATGAGGCTGCAAATTATTTAATGAAAGCTTAGCGAGACCCTTTATGAACTTGTTCGCACCTTCGCCGGATAACTTTTTGCACGTCGCTTTAGAAATCTTTGTTGTTAAATTAAAAGGGTGCCAGCATAAAAGGGATCTGAGATATCGTATTAAAGATTGGGCAAAGGCGTAAATGTTAATTTTAGTTTTATTGTAACGTTAGCGGGTTACACGTTTTATCCATATCCCGCTTAGAAGTCGTAAAATTTCGGTGGACCAAAGCTGAAGTTGTTTGCTTGCATTGCTTTTGTTTAATCCCTCTAATCTCTAGAATTACCATTAGGATTAAAATTTTCCTTTCCATAGCCCAATATTTTAAGAAAAGTTATAGGCTATTCAACATCACTTTACGACTTTTGGAAACAGAGCAAGGCGGGTGAGACCGGAGGGCAGAGATATTTCGTGATAAAGGTTATTATCACGATTATTAGATTATTCTAGCAGGATCAGCGGCCTTAAAATAAAATGCTTAATAGTAAAGAACTAAGTAGGTGCTATTAAAGGAGTGTTAAAGGGGACGTGTTTAAAAAGAGTAAGACGATATGTGTATTTTGTTCCAGGTGTTATGGCCACTCAATTAGTGTCTTATTGCAAATTGTGATCCATATTCAGTTACACGATGAACACGACGCCATCGCCATACGATGTGGCATTATTATTCAGCAGTTCTTAATACGTTATATTACGGTTCAGGACTACAAAATTGAGCCTCCTTGCATTTCCATGTTAGCTATATAAAGGTTTACAACATCAAAAACACTTATTTCAGAATCTATATATAGTCAGTTTTGAAGCTTATCGCCCGTCATTTTGTTTAGTTATTTACTTCAAAAAAAAGTATTTATGAGTCCGGAAGTGTAAAAACTAGAAAAGATTTAAACCTGAGGTATTAGATAGAACACAGCATCTGTCACCCTGTACATTTGCCGATATACCTAATTTGTGAAGGCTTATTTTGCTTTTATTCAGTAATGCAATGTTTTTTTGCAAATAAAATGTGCAATCTTTTTTTACCTAATTACGTATTTATTTACCTTTGTTTTTTTTTTTTTTATTTTATGATATAAAAATAATGTTCTCTTTGGAATTATGAATGACAATGAATTTATTTGAATATTATTTTTTGTTACATTGTTTTGTAACAGTATTTTTCTACAGCTTATTTATTACATTAAATATTGTTTAGAAGGCATTTGTAGGAAATTATCAATTGGTTGTTTAATAAGATTTTTTTTTTACCCAAAATTTGTGGTATGATTACCTACTTGTTTGCTTTTTTAGATTTTATTTTTTAAATAATTTTAATGATTCGTCTATCTATTGTCAAATACTATTATTTATATTACTTAGGTACTGACGAATAACATATTTGTTTACGAGTTTTTAAATTACGTAAGTAAATAGGGACCTGGTTAAATTTTTTATTTTGATTAAGTTTACTTTATTCATATTTTAGTGTTAATTAATGTTAATTTGTTTAAATAAATAAAATTATTTAAAAAAAATGCTAATTAAATTTGCTTAAGATTATTGTGTTTTACTATCTATTAAAAAAAGTAGATTGATCATTTGAAGCCCACTTTCACTTCAATTATTGTTCGCTTGATACCTAACAGAATAAAAAACAAAAACTTCAAACATTTAAATTTTTTGGAAGTTTGAGGAAAGGCCAATTACTAAAAGATAGAATTATATAAAATGTTTATTTCATCAAATCATGTAAATAACGTTGTTTCTTTTTTGGCAACCTTTTAAGCATCTATGATATATAAATGTTGTCTACTATGCAATTTACTTAGAAAATCGCTAGGAAAAACTTTAACGCGAAGTAAAACTGCACACGGGATAGAAATTTTTGCAATTGCCGCAAACAAAACCAGTGCCGCAACATAAACATTTTGAACAGCACATGGCAACAAGCGTCGTCGCCTAAAAGTAAAATACATAGCTGTGTCAAATCAAAGTGACCTAGGTTTGTTATCTCCGCATCACGAAATAAACACTAACTACGTACACGAATATTCGCCCCAAACTGCATCCAATTGCAGATTCACTGATAATAAGCTTGTTTACTCAGTAATTACTTGACAAATATACGAATAATTGCACACGCACAGTTCACGAAGTTGACTTTTGATAACCATAAATGTAGTTACTTTTTTTTTAAAGCCACAGACAGTCAATAAAAGGTATAATAATGCAAATGCAAGTACTTAGTCCTATGAATGTACGATTCTTGAATGAGGATGCTCGTTCAACCACTCGCGTTTCATGGATTAAAAACACTCCATGTTGACAATTTTAGCGTAAAAATTACGCATTGTTTACGAAACGTGAAATAGAACACGTTTTATAACCTTGTCTGTCAAATGTCAACAACACGGAACATAATTGTTAAATCTAAATATTGAATAAAACTTACCTGTTATTCTTTTCTGGGTCTTGCTGGTCTCAGGACTGGAAACTTTAGCTTCCTGCGTAGGCGTGCTCGCAGGAGGAGTTGTGATCGTGATCGGTGACCTTCTCAGAGCAGCGGGAATCGTAGACGCGGGAACGAGTTGCCAGGCGAATCTTTGCGAAGTAGGCAGTGGTTTCTCGTTAGCAAAATCGAAACCCCATCTCTGGCTGTCCAATTCCAATTGGCGAGCTAATTCTCTCTCAACAAATCTTCTGTTTTCCTCTCGGTCTGTACAACCGAACAAGTTTCTTCTGACGCCTTCTAGGGTGGTGACGCCTCGCACGCGCAGAGACCTCGTGTCCAGCATCGTGGTGGCCTGTAGGCCCGGTGCCCTCACACTCAACGTCGACATCTCTTCAGAGTCCGAACAGCGAAACACAGCGCACTTCACAGATAGCATCCGCGCCGTATCCACCTAGCGCAAACAAGGTCAGTATTCAGTAACAGCACGCGATAGAATCGTATTGATTTAACAAGCGTATTAGTGTTTGGTTCATCACGCACCAATAAGAATTCGTATTGTTAGTTTACTGTGTGTAAACAAGTCGTGAGTGACGCGACGAGTCACGTGACGTAATACGTCCGCACGGTAAAAGTACGTACGCCGACTGGCGGCGCGCGCGGCGCAGCGGCAGGAGGCGGCGACGGCTCGGCGTGGCGCATCGCGACGGCGAACGCGAGAAACCACAGCGCAAGCGACTCTTCTTAGTTCAACTTTTCACCGCTGCGTGGCGCTAGTACCGCACTAGGTCAAGTGATGTGATTATGATGTGCGCGTCTCCCTACTTCATTTACCCATATTGAAAAAATTATACTGTACCCGCGACCACTTCTTTGTTTTATTATATTGTTCGCTTGATAACAGAAAACAATTTTGATTTTTTAAATTAAAAAAACTTAATAAAGTTTTCATGTATTGTTGATTCCTAAATATTATATAATTTAAATGTTGTAATTGATTGTATTTACATAATATGTTTTACAACTTTCGATAAAATAGAAACTATTTCATTTATAAAACACATGTTCTTCTTGAAGTCGTATAATATCCTAATAATACAAAATCAGAAAGAACGTGTTTTAGGAAATATTAATTCTTAAGTTAAAAATTGTTAATTATAAAAAGTGCCTGCAATTTATCAAGCAAGCCGTACCACATGCAAAAATTATTTTAATTTAAAATTAATAAATTTTAAAATAAATTTCTGATGTTTACTTAAACTTCTTCATTTGAAAAGTAGCGCTTTCATTTAATTCTATAGACAGCATTATGTGATTTATTACAATACCAATTTTGTATACAGTTCCCTGATTTATGGGTATAATAACATTATTGTGGCAACACTGCGGACTGACTTGTTTACGAAGAACGAAGACGTGTCTAGTTACCTACGTGTGCAGCATGAATTCATACTGCTTATCAAAAGTATAGCCGTCTCTGTCTGACTCATATTAGTGCGGCAAATGATAAAAAGGACAGAAAATGTATTAATAGCACAGAGCATCGCCGCCATTTTGCCGAAACCCGAATGACTAGATTTTTGTGTTGGACTGTTGGTACAATTTATCTAGACAATATGAACTAAAAGGTTGTTAATATATTAGTAATAAAATAGATTAAATTAAATAGACATTATTATAATTACGTATCAACAATGAGTCGGATTGCTAATGATTAGTAATATTTGCTTTCACTACTAAATAATGGCAATAAATTGCGAAATAATTTTGACGTATACTTAAAAACCAAGTGACATAACGAATAATTTTGAAAAATTCACATTTGTGAATCAAAATTATGATAAAGTACTCACCTATGAGTATTTATTTATTGTTTCACGGAAAATTCTTCGATTTGCGGACGGGATTCATTCACTGCACTGCCGCCGTACTAATTTTCGAGATATGACAATGACGCGATGGCGAGAGCGCGCGCTCGACGCTGATTGGTTAAAAATGGCGGCCATTTGTCTCATTGGCTTGAAAGATTTTAGGCGCCAAATTTCGGTTGGTCGAGACGCCGGATGGCGGGAAATAAATGAAGCACTTTCCGGTGCGCGTGAGTTTTGTTACGGAAAATTGTGTTTGCCGCGTTTAGCTTCCGTCTGTTTCACGCGAACAATTAAAAGAGCGACGGATTTTCTTCGTTTAGGTGATTTGTTTACGTAAATGCGACTTAGTTGTGATAGGATAATACTGTTGTATAGGTTCGCCTGCATTTTCGAGTTTTTTTACTTTTAGAAATAGTTATCGTTTTGATTTAGATTAATGTTTTATTACCTAGTTAATGTTATTTCGTGAATATTTAAAATTAAATCTGATTTGTTAATAAATAGTTCATATTATTTAGTATTTAGTTACAAAAATAAATAATACCGTTTTATGGATAAAATTCACATTTTTTATACACAAGCAACGTTATGGAGTTGTTAATCCTATCCTGTCCTAATTCCTTTGGTTAAAGACAAAAGTTTAAATTAATGTCTCAGAAGATTTTTGTATTATTTATCTTTCAAACACTTTTTCTCCCTTGAGACGTTAGTGACTTATTGACCTATTTATAACGGAAATCAGTTGCGTTCGTTTGCGGTGAACACAAAAAGTGTTTCCGTTCGAAACAGATGTTCTGTTAATGTTTTTCTAATAAACACAAAATGTCTACTTTCCCTGCAGGTGCATTTATAAATAGAATACAAGGGAGCGGTTAAAATCTTTTGAAACCATTATAATGGGCTTGTCTAATTTAATTATCTTGTTACTGTATTGTAACCTTATTGAAATTGTGGTTTATAGGTTACTGATTTTGTTTGATTTTGAGAAAACCCTTATTTTATGGGATTGTATTCTTCATTATTCGGAATTTAAAAATTATTCTGTGATTCATAGAGATAATTACTTTTTTTTAGTGTGCCAAGAACGTTCTTTCAATTTTCCCCATTTTTATGTAGGCGGGAAAACGCGTTTGCTAACGAATGAGTTCGAGATAAATTAACAATTTAATTAATTGTGTGGCAGTGATTTATTCGAGACAGGATATACATTTATAAGTTGTTGGTTTTTACGTATTTGATTTTGCTTGATATTCACGACATGCTATTTTTGTTAAGTATTTTTTTTTTGTTAGCGTCATCATAATAAATGCGAATAAGTATGCATTTTCTGCGAAATGTGCCACTTTGCAGCACATGTACCTATACGAGTGTAAATAATGTAATTTTAATGTAGGTAGGTATTAATATTTATCTAACTTATCTGTTTATAAAATGAATTTAAATTGAATATTTATTTTACTATTTGACTTATTATAATATGTATATTTAACATACACGCGTATGAATGTCACAAACTCACAACAGTTTTATTTGATTCTGTTAGAGTTTTTTTTTTATCTGTTGTGTTACTATTATTATTGCGGACTGAAAACTCTGCAAAAATACCATATCTGTGTTTGTAATTCTAGCGTATGGCACTCGTGGGTTGCAGCTGAAAATCAGCGTCAGATGGCACATCTTGTGTTGTCATCTGACATTATGCTGAGCTGAAGCCCTTTTGGCATTATAAACTAAGTTTTATATTTTTATAGTTTTAGGTGTATTTCTTTTGCTGTAATGTCAATAAACGCATTTTTCTTTCTTTAAATAAATAAAAGGAGCGAACGTTAATATAAGCATAACCTTTTGAATAACATCGCCATCTGCGCTTGCGCACTGCAAAATAGCGGCCTTTTTTATGGAAGTGGATATTTATTTGTTTGGTTAGTTGTTAATATCTTGCAATATTGCCTGTTTTTATTTCTAACTAGCGTTCGCCCACGTAAACATCGGTTATATCGCGCTTTTTAGATTTCCTTCGGGAATATCAATTTTTCCGGGATAAAAAGTACCCTATTATTTAATTCGGATTTTACGTCTGCAAAATTTCAAAGCAATTGGTTCAGTAGTTACGGCGTGAAAGCGCTTATTAGTTAAGCAGTAGGATTAGTAGGAAGTAGGATTAGTGGCAAGAACATTTTTAATCATGGATTCTGAAAGGATTTTGCGAAAATATTAAATTCATGATAATTAATTAAGTATATTGTGCTAATAACTAGAATTCGTATAATTAGCCACTCTTCAAAAAGTGAGTGAGACTTCTTGAGACAAACTTAGGGTGTTACCACACTAACTGATCGATAGTCGACCGATGCCATCGATCGACATCAGTCGACGTTGATCGATTGGTGTGGTAGCTTCAATTGATTAACGGATACCGGTCGACTAACCAATCGATCGATTGCAATAGAAACTGACGATCGACGTCGACCAATCCATTCTACCATCGATCGGGTATCGATCGATTGGTGTGGTAGAAACTATCGATCGACGTCGACCAATCCATTCTACCATCGATCGATGGCGTCGATCGACGATCGCTCGATTGGTTTGGTTTAAATGAATTTCCCTTAAATGAATTTCTAACTACCAATTATTTCTGAACGTTTCTATGTAGGCAGCAGCTCCCCCTTACCCCCTGGGTACGCCTATGATACTAGGGGATATTATGCAACCGGTCAAATCGTCAGACGCCAGCAAGTCTAGCTCTCCAAACTGTTTTTTTTTTCAAACTACTTTGAACTTTTAATGCTTTAGCGTAAAGTTAAAAATTTATTAAGGAAATTTGTTAGATTTTAATACTTTCTAATGACTATACACATCATAAGCCTAGGTAGTGTTGATGGGACACAACAACACAATGTTGTTGTGCGATATTTTTGAAATGACATCGACGCTTGAAAGGCAATCATATATAAGCGACAAAAATTCGTAAATTGAGTTATTTACACCAAACGACGCAGAAAAATCTAGCGGTTCGAATGGTGTATATAACTCAATTTACGAATTTTTGTCGCTTAGATATGATTGCCTTTCAAGCGTCGACATGATCAGTTACATTACTTATCTAAAAAATATTATATTGGCTCGTGGTCAAAATAGGAACTAGCTATTTTGGATTTCTGAACACCCCTCACAAAACAATAGGCTATTTGACAGTATTCAATTATTTGTGATTTTTTGCTTTAATTGCATAAAATGAGGGTTCTTTATATCATTTACAAGAGTTTTAATAAAAAATAATAACAATTATTATATCCAAAACACAAAAATATGTTTGGCTTTTTGTTTCTCGCGCCACACATTGTGAAACGATCCGGATTGGCTAATGTCGCGATGACGTCATACGCGCATCATCGCTTGTTTTCGGCAAACTTATAAACTGTTTTTCGGGGGTTTTTTATCGATTTATTTGTACAACCCAGTACAGCACACCACTTGTCAACCATTTTATTAGATAACAACAGCAAATAATAATTAAAAACAAACACCACTGAGAACCGAAAACCGCTTGTGACGTCACTTACCAGGCGCAACGCCATATTGCTGATCATATCGTTTTCAAGCCGCGAATTTGAATTTTGAATTTTTATTTGAATATATCTTACGAAATACGTATTTAAAATTAAAAAAAAAATACTTTGGGTGAACTTCTTAACCGCAACCAAGTAATTCAAGATAAAAATTATAAATCTGTCAAATAGCCTATTGTTGGTACGGACGACAGCAGGTCAAGCTATCTAAAACTGTCAAATATTTCCAATCAACCTTGAACCTTAATGTTTTAAAGATAAAGTTAAAAAGTAATAAAGAAATCTGACAGATTGTAGTAGCTTGATGTGCTGTCGTCAGTTAAAAAGGTGGTAAAGCTTGGGACTGAGCAGCTCGCTCTGCTAAGCATTGTTATTAAGAAATATGCGTAATTATACTACAACTAGCTTTCCGCCCGCGGCTTCGCCTGCGTGGAGTTCGGTTATATCGCGCTTTTTAGATTTCCCTCAGGAACATCAAATTTTTCCGGGATAAAAGGTAGCCTATGTTCTTTCTCAGGGTCTAAAGATTGTCTGTGCCAAATTTCATCAAAATCGGTTGAGAGGTTTAAGCGGCAAAGCGTAACAGACAGACAGACAGACAGAGTTACTTTCGCATTTATAATATTAGTATGGATTATAACATTTTAAACACTGTTTTTTTTTTTAAATCACGTACATTATTGTAAGCATTTTCATTTGTAATGTCTGGACTTGAAAAAAGACGATGATTCCTGAGTTTGTTTCGGCTATTTTTTCTCAGAGGTAGTCAGTTAGGAAATGCCGGCACCATCTAGTTTAAAATAATATGATGTGTAAAAGTGATCAGTGATCCTAATTGCTTAATAAACGATTTCATTTCATTTCTGTACAAAATGTTTTCTGCCAGTGCGTTCCTGTCAATGTCATTTAAGCGCCAAAAGAATCATTGGAAGCGTAAGACATCCATTTTGATCTAATCCATTGCTCCAAATATTCGAAATATGGCTCTGCTCAGCAACGTAAATAACGTAATGAATGTTGTTGAGCTGTCAAAATTAAACCTATTGCTACTGATAGTGTGTTACGAGTTTTGGCGGGAAAGTTAAGCTGAGTGTGACGCTTATTTTTCATTGGACTTTTAATTTATTTATAGTGTTGTTTATTAAATAAAAGTGCGTGATTTATGTAGTAAAAATTGCCTACACTAAATACAGTGAACTTGGTTAAGTGGGATCTGGATAAGTGAGAAACCTCCATAACTGGAACTCATGCTGAGGTCCCAACACTTTGGCACTGAATTACCTCTGTTAGTGGTACGAGGTAAGCCTTTATATCTGGGATTTGTTCTTTCGATTTATCATCATAGTTACCTCTATAACTGAGACAGCGAGTAAATTTTATATGCATAAATCTCTGTAACTGAGATAACATTGTTTGTTTACTCATTCTTATTCTACCCACATATTCCACACGTAATTCCAAGTACGTAAGTACAAATTTTGAGCTTCAATTACCTTCAGTTTTAGTTTCGCTTTACTATCATACAGATGTTTATTTGAAAAATGCTAAAATGAAAGCTACAATCGTTATCATTACGTGAAAAACTGAAGTTAATATCCGTTTATGAAAGTGGGAAGACACGCGGACAAGGAAAACTAAAACGTGTACGTTTATCAGAATATCCTGAACTCTGTAAATGAGACAGATATTTATTTATATCTGTATATCTGAGACACTGGTTAAGTGGAATACCTCTCTCTATAAGTGAAACGACATTGCAGGCCCCTTGATGTCTCACTTAACCAGGTTTCACTGTAATTCATAAAGAATATTGAGATATAGCAGCATAGTGGCCTCATCATGACTTTGCCTCAAACCTCCCTTGTAGACGGTTCACATGGCCGTATTTTTCGACATGTATTCATTACGAGACATTGGCTATATACACAAACCGAAAGAAAGAAAGAAGAAGTAGTGTGTTACGCAATTACCCTACTGATTACATACCAACAAACGGCTGCGGGTAACGAAAGATAAAGTTATAGGAAGGAATTAAAGCGTTGTGCTCTGATTTGTTCGATTGCGTTGACGTCGCGTCGGAGTACGGTTGCATAAACGTAATTCCACTCAGTTCTGTGTCATTTACAGTGAATGGCATAAAATTCACGTGGTAAGGTTTATTTACGAAGAAAAACCTTATTTGTAACGGAAAATATCGCGAGGAAATCTATTTTTTTTTATAGTAATGTAATTAAATAGCCAACAATATGATTTATATTGTACAGATGGCAGCAGGTAAAGCTACTACAATCTTTCAGATATCTTTATTAGATTTTCAACTTTATCTTTTAAGTATTAAGACTCAAGGTTGGTTGGAAATATTTGGCATTACAAAGCATTAAGGCTCAACGTTGATTGGGAATATCTGACAGTTTGGGGTAGCTTGACCTGCTGTCGTCCGCCCGAACAATTGTTTTGTGAGAGGTGTTCAAAAATCTAAAATAGCTAGTTCCTATTTTGGCCACGAGCCAAAATAAAGTTTTTTAGGTATGTAACTAACCATCTTCTTCTTCTTCAGCCTATAGATGTCCATTGCTGGACAAAGGCCGTCGTCCGTACAACAATAAGAATCTTCTTCTTCTTCTTCTTCAGCCTATAGACGTCCACTGCTGGACAAAGACTTCCCCCAAGGCTCTCCACGCTGACCGGTCTTGTGCTGCCCGCATCCATCGGCTTCCCGCGACCTTCACCAGGTCATCGGTCCACCTTGTTGGGGGCCTCCCTACGCTGCGTCTTCCAGTACGTGGCCGCCACTCCAGAACCTTACTGTCCCATCGGCCATCGGTTCTACGAGCAATGTGCCCTGCCCACTGCCACTTAAGTTTAGCGACTCGCAGAGCTATGTCGGTGACTTTGGTTCTTCTGCGGATCTGATGCTCTTTCCATTGCCCTTTGTGTGACTCTCAGCCTTCGTATGAGGCCCATTGTGAGCGACCACGTTTCAGTTCCGTAAGTCATCAATGGCAACACACATTGGTCAAAGACTTTTGTCTTGAGACACTGTGGTATCTTGGACGACGAGAAGATGTAGCGTAGCTTCCCGAACGCTGCCCAACCGAGCTGGATTCGCCGAGACACCTCTTTCTCGAAGTTGGACCCGTCAACAACTTCGAGTGCAGAGTAACCAACTACAATTGGAGTGGGTGCGACATGAGAGTTCGACATGATCTTCGTCTTATCCATGTTCATTTTTAGACCCACTTGTTGGGAAGCTCTGCTGAGGTCATTGAGCACTTTGCCCAAGTCTTCCAGGGTCTCAGCCATGACCACAATATCATCTGCGAAACGGAGATTAGTGATGTACTCGCCGTTGATGTTGATGCCAAGTCCTTTCCAGTTCAGGAGCTTGAAGACATCTTCCAACGCAGCAGTGAACAATTTAGGAGATATGACATCTCCTTGTCTCACTCCACGCTGCAGTTTGATCGATTTCGAATCCTGATCCTGGAGACGGACTGACATGGTGGCGTTTTTGTACAAACACTTTATCACCTCAATGTATCGATGGTCAATTTGGCAATGTGTTATCAACTTATCACTTATTTTTGAGCAGCGGTGGCTTAGTCGTATCGCCGCGACTTACTAATTGTAGGTCGTAGGCTTGAACCTCGCCAGGCGCTTTCATTATCATCATCATCATCAACCTTGTATCGTCCTACTGCTGGGCACAGGTCTCCTCTCATACAAAGAAGGATTGAGCGTAATCACCACGCTTGTTCAATGCGGGTAGCAATCTCAGACTTAAAGTCCAGGTTTCCTCAAGAGGTTTTCCTTCAACTTTTAATCAGTCATTGGTGTCCAAGATATATCAAGTACATATAACTTAGAAAAGTTGCATTGGTACTTGTCTGACCTGGAATCGAACCCGCACACTCATACTTGAGAGGCTGGTGTTTTAACCACTAAGCCACCACGACTGAGGCGTGGTGGCAGGCGCTTTACTTTGTGTAAATTATTTCATCACCACTGCTCTCAAAACGGTGAAGGAAATCATCGTGAGGAAACTGAAGCAAAACTTCAAAGACATATGACATCTACCAACCTGTAGTGGGCCCGCGTGGTAGATTACGGCCCACTCACCGAGAGGAAGTTCGTGTCCCAAGTCTGGCAACATTATAGGCTGATTATGTAGATAAATTAAGGAATATATTGCTCCGCAATGAAGTCTTGTCCCGGAAAGCACGTTAAGCCGTTGGTCCCGGTTGCCATACGAACATCTAATGGCACTCGTTACGGGTTGTTGGAGCCCTCAAAAGTCTAACAATTGGTCTAACTGCAATGCTTCGAGATCGCCTTCGGGTTGGTGGAGGTCAGACGGCAGGCGCTTCACGGAAAATATCGTAGTTTAGCCAAAATCTAGACTAGTGAAAGCGGACCCCAGACTCCAAAGCTGCGAAAGCTTCGGATGCGACTGGGATTAACGCTGAGATGATGATGACTACCCCAAAGTGATCGAGTAGGTCCTGTAAGCAACTCAAGCAAGATCAATCATTCATATAACGCGTCTCCAAGTTATGCCGTCTTCTGCAGTGTGGATCGTTCGTTTGACCATCAAATTTCCCTCCGGCCTAAGGTTTTTTAGACAATTCTCCGCGTGGCATAACACGCTATTAGTAGCGATAGCTTTTATTTTGTACAGTTTGTGATAGCTTAAAGCCTTCCTGGATTAATGGGCTATCCAAAGCAAAAATAATTTTTCAAATCGGACAAGTACTTCCCGAGATTAGCGCGTTCAAACAAACAAACATACAAACAAACAAACTCTTCAGCTTTTTATATTAGTATAGATTTATCAAGTACACTGTTTACTACATAAATCACGCACTTTTATTTAGTAAACAACACTATAAATAATTTTAAACGTCCAATGAATAATGAGTGTAACACTCAGCTTGACTTTCCTAAAACTCTCTCAGTAACATTCATTAAATTATTTATATTGTTGCACAGACAAATTTGTCGATTTGACAATTTGTCTTCAACATAATTTAGATCGAGATTGATTACATGATATGCAAGTAGCTGGAAGCACAATCACGGTTCGAATGAATACATAATTCATGATCCTTTAACCATACATTTTTGACGTTTAAACGTCACTTGACTTTAATCATCGTTTATGAATAAATACTATAGTGTTAAAGGGTTTTGTTTACTCATAAACGATGACTCACGAAACAGTCGCTAATCACTAGTTAACTTTAAGCAAGTTTATGAATAAGGGGGTGAATGACTGGAAAGAAAAATTTGCAGAATTGTCGACACGATTGCTGCAATGGCTTAGCGACAGACTGCTGTGCTGCATATTGCGGGTTCGATTCCCGCACGGAACAAATAATAGTATGGCCTACAATTAAGTAGTTGTTCCAGGTCTGGCTGTTTGTGTATGACTTTATATGTTTATAAACAAAAAAAAAAATGCAGGCTCCTGGCACGTTTGTAATAGACCGCTACTTGGTGATGTTAAATTCCTCCGGTGAATACTTGTTACTTTTCCGCACCCTAAGCGCGCATTTTGAAGCATATTGCTCTTTACATTCGTACAATGTATCACATCAGCAATGTAATTAACGCAATTACCTTGCTGGTTTTCGTTAGTGTCCCTATTTGGTTATTAAATTGTATCTTGAGCGGTAGTTTCAGTTTTAGAGGCATGGTCAACATCATTGCGCTATTAATAGCTTATCCATTGTAAACCTTCGCTGCTTAAAGTCATTTCTTTTAAACACAAAAACTCAAGTAACATCGTTAAATATTACATTTGTTGCACGTGGCTGTAACACTTGGGATGCTTGTAAGAATCGATAAGAAACCATAAGGTAGGGAAGCTTCTGGCTGTCAAAGTTCCTCTGTGACACCATTGTTAAAAAAAAAGTGAGGTTTGCCATATGGCCGGGACACTCTATGGAGGAAGCTGTCTTGTGCAAGTATATCCGTTGTTTCAAGTTTGTTTATTTTGTGTGGAATATCTACTTTAACTTTAATTATGTGAATTATATAAGGTATTTTCCACGGAATAAATTTATCTGTTCTGTGGAATTTTCGATAGTGGCATGTCATGTAATATTTAAATTTCGAGCATAAAATATTTTTTATCACACATGCTCGTAAACAGTGTTAATAAACGCAAGTAAAGTAGGCGGTATGTCCCGTATTGTACCCTCGGGCTTGCAAAATTTCATTGTGAGCCCAAGGGCGTGAAATGTATTTTTTTTTAAAGATACATTTCAAGAAGGTTCAATATCATATAAAAACTAAGTAAGTCTAGCTTCCTTGCGCATTTTCGAATTTATAACTATTCATTAACTTCATTCAACATATGTAGAAGGCACTAGAAACCAGTTAGACATTTATTAATTCAAATTTAGAATGAAAAAAGCTAATATTTTGGCTGCATACATTTTTTTTTCTCGTGCCTTTTATTATTTCAAAAATATTTACAAAACTTTGAAAAGGCATGGGGGTTGGAAATCTAACGCTGTTGCCATCGATGACTCGGTTAAGAATAAAATTCAAATTACATCTTTGATTTTAAAGTCCTGCGAAATTCCTGCAAGCACCTCAACATCACATGAACCGGTTGCATCAACATCATCCTTCCAGACAGCATCTGATACAATCCAGGAACAATGCAATGGGCCTGAAAACTTTTTTACTACAGCGACTGAAGATAAAGATATAACAAATAACTTGTCACAAACAATTAAATTACCAGAAAAAAATACTTTCCTCTTATTTAACAACTGTAATGTTACTATTAACTTCAACAATTAAATATCTTTTGTTATTTAAACTGTCATTTTTATTTATAGTTTATTTGTAGTCGCAAATGTGATGAAAAACATTGTGTTTGCCTCGGGCGGAATAGACATTACTAAATGTCTTACATCCCGCCCTAGAAAAACAATGTACTATAAAAAACTTTAATTTCAATGTTAAAAAGGATTGGAGTTCTTTTTTTAAACTAAAAGAAGTTCCAAAATTTCCCTCAATTCCATTTTCGAAGCTTATCTTTTTATTTTATTCAGGGTAGAGTAGAGGGGAAGACCTCGTGGGAGGTCACCGATGAGATGGGCGGACTAAATCAAGTCGGCAGTGGGGGGACCTGTTAAAGAATGCTCCAGACTGTCGTCCAACTGGGATCCATGGAGAGAGATCGTGTGGCGTGCGACATCAACGTCTCGAATTCAGTCATAGTGACCACGATCGCTCTGTTATGTGGAAACGAAGAAGAAGAAGGGAAAGTAACAAAACAAGTAATACCTATAGAACATTTCACTTTAAATTACGCGTGGAGCAAGTGATAATACTTAGTCAACAGTTTTTAATGATAAAAATAAATATGTAGGTAATTCAATTCCATTTTTTAGTTGCAAGGTCCTCTTCATGCTACGATGATCAAGCAATTAATTCATACAATAGATATTGGATATAAATAGGATTTGTCATAGTTAGCCTACATAGATTGGGTCTGGAAGCCGAGATTAGCGTTAGAATAAATACTACGGTCTGTATAAATAAGTAGGTATTGTACAGTGACAAGGATACTGAAGAACTCGCAAATCTGATAAATTCATTGATAGAATTTTTTAAATTAAGTTACAAAAGATCTTGGCTGTACCTACTAATTAATGTGTCTTGCTAAATGGATTGAAAAAAGAAAACACTTTGTGGGTAGTTAGATACATTTCCCGCTCACTTCTTCTTAATTTATATTTATTATTTTGTCAGTTATTCTCCACATAACGTGCCTGACATAATACTGTATGGAATTAGTAAGTATTTATTTTTTTCTTGATCATAGTGTTATTGTTTCTTTTTTCTGTGAGTAATGGAACGTTTTTAACAGTTTAAACATTTTTTATGAACTTGTGAATGGAGTATACCAATATAAAAACTTCCTCCATTGGATTAAAATATAAAGAACACCGATCGCACAGATGTATCGAATGGATGGCAATCGATAAAAAATCAGGTGTTAATTTTATGAAACGCCTTTAAGAGCATAAGAGATTTTTAATCGATGTTAAGAAATCGAGAATGCGTATCGCACGTTACGGTAATCTGTGGATAAGGTACGAGTTTTGATTCGAAAGTGTTACATAATTGTAGCCAGCCTTTCGGTCTTCTATAGGATACATTTTGGGGAGTGTGCGAGGGAATTGCGTGGTTTAATTCCCCATCTCCGTTCCACCATCGGACGACCCGTCGTACCGGCAAGTTTCCACCCTTACATTGTTAACACCACTACGATCCGGACGAAGCGTTTCGCACTTTCGCCTCATCCTTTATACCGCGTATATCGAGGGACTGGAACAATTTGCCAGCAGCGGTGTTTCCGTCGGACTACAATTTGAGTGTCTTCAAGGCTAGAGTGAATAGGCTCTTAATAAACTAGTGCGCTTTACCATCAACGATTGCGTCACTGCTTACCATCAGGCGGGATTGCGGTCGAGCGCTAGTTTATAATAAATAAAAAAATGTGTGATGATTCTAGTGTAAACGACGGATGTGTTTAAATAGGTAATAGTTTAATAATAATAATAATTGATTTCAGACGTAGTCCATATAATGTTATACAAAAAATTAAAATACAAATAAAACACAGTTAATATCACCACAGTTTAGCCAAAAGCCATTTAGACTGGAAAAGTGGGCCCGAGACTCCAAAGCTGAACAAGCTTCGAATGCGACTGGGCTTAACGCTGAGATGATGATGAGTTTAATATCTACATAAAACTTCTTGAAATTCCTCAATATCTTTGTTGATTTTACGACTGAACCTATACTAGTTTTTGCCCGAAAATGTCTCACTTGAACGTTAGTAGGTACCTATACTATCTACGTATACTACCGGGATTGAAAGTATTCTACGTCCTCATTCCGGTCAACTCATGTAAAAGATTTAATCCAAGTTCGATCAATCGGTTAGTGTGAAAGTCTACTAAACAAACTCACTTAGCATTTATAGTGGTTTTTTTTAAACCTTTGAAATGCAATTCATTTTCTAGCGTGCACACGGGCAAAGTCGCTGGCACAGCTATCTTCATAACGCACAACACACGCCACATCTTTCGAAAATGGAAGCCATATTGCACAAATTCAAACATCCTTCCTTTCTGTCGGTACCGTTACGTGGCATACGTTTGTGGTGTCACATGATTACCCAAAGTCCCTGAACGCACGGTTGATTGATGTCAACCACATGAACCGCATTCGGGACAGCACCACAAAAATACAACGCCACCTGGCGGCTTAAAACCACAGATTTTACGCATTTCCGATTTGTGGTATTTGTAAGCTTTTTTCTGCACTATGGATTTTGACTTTTTTTATCGCTAGCAATGAACTTGCAAATAGTATTTAATATTCTTAACTGGATTATTCACTGAAACATTTGAACAAAGGGTTCCTGAGTCTCTTCTATAAAATATAAAAATTGTCTATTCTATAAAAACTTACCATGAAAACACAGGTTAAGTGAACAACAATATGATTCCACGTAACTCTTAGGATTGATATTATTAGATAATGGTAGGACCCCGATTATCCGGATAATTTATTGTCGGTAGGCATCCGGATAATCGCGAATCCGGATAACTGAGGTTCGGATGATCGGGGTCTTACTGTAATTCACTTCAAGCTCACTTCATTGTATGATGAGATTTTTATGTAAGCATCTGTAAACTAAAAACTTAGGTGAAGTAAACGTGGAGTCAGCTGGCATTTCAATTAATCATCATCATCACCATCTCAGCGTTAATCCCAGTCGCATCCAAAGCTTCAGCTTTGGAGTCTGGGGTCCGCTTTACCAGTCTAACTGCTGATTTTGGCTAAACTTCGATATTTTACCATGAAGCGACTGCAGTAAACTCTCATTTCAATTAATACTGCGTATTGACAGCTCATTCCAAGATCACTTCACCTAACTTTCACGGTGCGATTTTTATAAAATCAATGGGTAGCAAATAATGCGAAAGCTCAGGTATTTTTTTAAATAAGTCATCACCAATTCAGAACGAGGTACCCAGAGTTCCTGTTCGAATTTCAATTAATTTTTGATTAGTTGTAGAACGAGACATAACATTCGAATTACAAATTTTTTTTTTTAGTTGTGCACTAGTTGTCTCGCATTTTGCATAGAAGAAAACAATGACATGGCTGGACCCTAATTGTAAGTACACACTGTTTACTAAAAATTTGAATCATTTTGCTACATGTTTCAAAATGTGTCTGCTCAACAATTTAAATAACGCAATGAATGTTGTTGAACTGTCAAACTAAACCCATTGCTACTGTTATCGCAGATGTTTTCTTATGGTGTTGTGTTCATAAAATGTTATTGAAATAATTATGTGGCAGATCACAGTGATGATTATTATATTTATAGTGAGAAAAGATCCCAAGGATGACCATTGCGATGGCTTCATACTACGATTTTTTATATCTCTAATTATTAACTAGTGATTGACTGCAATCCCGCCTTATGGTAAGCAGTGATGCAATCATTGATGGAAAAGAAAATGATGACGGACGATGCGACAAATGTTGTTGTGTCGGGAATTTGGTCGTGGAGGGTCTCCAGATCATCTCCTCTGGCGCACTATCGTTATCGTGTTGTGGGGTTTAATATTGCATCACCTCACTCAACTGCCGTCTTCCTTCTTATTCACTCATTTTTTTTTGCGTGAATATGCTCTTAATAGACTACCGCACTTTACCAATTACCATCAACGGTTGCGTCTCTGCTTACCATCAGGCGAGATTGCGGTTAAGCTCTGTGTGTTCGTACTTTGTGTCTAGCTTCAGCTGTGTGCGCTCGGTAACCACACTGCAACGATTACTAAATGTATTTGGGAAAAAATATAAGATGGTGTAAAAATGATTGAAATCGATTCAGTTGCTTATTCTGAATGAATTTATTGACTCTAATGTACTTATTAGTCAAAATTATTTTATGACCAAAGATAACTATTATCTTTGTAATTTTTATAAAGGACAGGTAGCAGAATCGCTATCATACTATATATATAAGTCAGCCAAGTGTTTGGCTAACTATACTGCTTCTATTGAGCAGTTAAGTAATACACTTAGTGGTAATGAGCAGAGCTTGGAATATGTTCCAAGCTATTTAAATTACAACTTGAGACAATAGAGTCAACCTCTAGCACTATTTTAAATACTAAGTTAGACTTGTACCCATTATCAAGGGACATTGAGACAACAGAGTTAAACTCTAGCATAACCGTAAACCAAGATATAATAATATCACACCCATCAAATAATTTTCAAAATAAAATGAATAATAATAACCTTAAAATTGTTCATCAAAATATACAGGGTGTGTTAAATAAACAATTAGAATTGGAGTTGTTCATGAACTGTAATTACATTGATATTGTTTGTCTTACTGAACATTGGTTAAAAGCCCATCAGTTCATGTTCAGCTTTAATAACCATCAGATTGCTAGCTCGTTCAGCAGAGTGAATATGATAAGGGGTGGCTCCCTAATAATTGTTCGTAACAATTTCAAATTTAAAGAAAGGACTGATATCGTAAGCCTCTCTGTTGAGCGGGTTATTGAAATTGCTTGCATCGAGCTTGAGCGGTTCATTGTAATAAGTGTCTACAGGCCCCCATGTGCTTCCTATGATATTTTTGAGAAATATATGGAGGAAGTTTTATTAAAGACTTGTCGCAGTAACAAAACAGTTGTTGTTTGTGGAGACTTCAACATTAATGTTCTAGAGAAATCAGCTACAGTTAATAAATTTATGTCATTATTTAAGTCTTATAACTTGTACGCAAGATTCTTTGAGCCGACTAGAATAACTGCCACGAGTGCCACCTGTTTAGACAACATCTTTACTAACTCAAGACCTTCTGACCATTTAATTATAAACGAGTTAGACTCTGATCACTGTGGCCAGTTAGTTACTTTTACTCAGAAAAGTGAAGTCAGAGCTCAAAGAAAACTTGTGAGTTTTGTTCCTATAAATGAAAATCGTTTAGGACAATTTAAAAATAATTTAATTGAAAAGCTACCGGACTTGCCTTATCACGCCAATCCGGATCATGCGTATAGTGTACTATTTAACCTCATTAATTGTGAATTTATGAAAGTTTTCACAAAAAAAACATTGCCTGTTAGCGACCGTATTATATTTAGTGACTGGGCAACCCCAGGTATTTATAAAAGCAGGGAAAAAATGTATGAATTATATCAGGAAAAAACATTTAACCATGATGAAGCTTTTCAAGATTTTGTTAAAAATTATTCAAAAATTTTTAAAAGAGCCTGTTCCTCAGCAAAAGCCATACACATTAAAAATAAAATAAAATCTTCTGGCAATAAAATCAAAACTACTTGGGGAATTATAAATTCTGAAACTGGAAGAACCAAAGTACAGAATCGCGATTTCCATCTTAAAATTAACGATGAAGATATAAAGGCGGATTTGGAGGTAGCAACTGAGTTTGAGAATTTTTTTACTAATATTCCAATAATGACAACAAAAACTTTGTCTTCTTCCTCCACTTCTGCTTATGCCATACTAAACACTTTGAATTTACATTTGTGACAATCACTTTGAATTTACATTTGTGACTGCTAAAGACATTATAGAATCTTTTAAGGATCTTGATGTAAAAAAAACTGCCGATCATTGGGGTTTGTCAGTATACACTGTAGCTTCAATAATAGATGTTATCGCACCTTTCTTAGCAATTGTTTTTAATTCTTGTGTCACATCTGGCGTATTTCCTGATTTGATGAAACTAAGCAAAGTAATTCCACTGTTCAAATCTGGTAGTACAACTGATCCCACGAATTTTCGGCCAATATCGATATTACCAACATTGAGCAAAATTTTTGAAAAATTAATTTTGAAACAGTTGTTGAGGCACTTTAACTTACACAATTTATTGCACGTGAAACAATTTGGTTTTACAAAGGGTCGTTCAACTACGGATGCTGGCGTGGCGTTGCTAAAGAACATATTTGGGGCCTGGGAGGAATCGCAGGATGCTCTTGGTATTTTTTGTGATTTGTCCAAGGCCTTTGATTGCGTACATCATGATACTCTTAACAGGAAGTTGTACCATTATGGTTTGAAGGACAGAGCTCTCGACCTTCTGACTTCTTATCTGAATAATCGAATTCAGAGGGTTGATGTTAATGGCAAGAGATCTGCGGGATCTGTGGTCACCATGGGCGTTCCGCAGGGCTCAATTCTAGGTCCATTCTTGTTTTTAATTTATATTAATGACTTACCTCATCACGTGAGGGATAATCACAACATAGTATTGTTCGCGGATGACACTTCTCTTATTTTTAAAGTCAAGCGTCAGCTAACAAATTTTGACGTAGTTAACAATGCACTCTCTAAAGTTGTCCATTGGTTTAATGTAAATAACCTCCTTTTAAATGAAAAAAAAACTAAAGTCATTAAATTTTCTACGCCAAATGTCAGGCAGCTAAGTACCAATGTTCAACTGAATGGAGTAGAGTTGATCCCTGTCGAGTCGACAGTTTTTCTTGGATTAACTATTGACGCCAAGTTACAATGGGGTCCTCACATTGAGAAGCTGTCGGGTAGACTCAGTTCTGCCGCCTTTGCTGTTAAGAAAATGAGACAGATAACTGATGTGGATACAGCCAGAATTGTTTATTTTAGTTATTTTCATAGTCTTATGACTTATGGGATTCTTCTCTGGGGAACTTGTGCGGACATCAATACCATCTTTGTTTTACAGAAGAGGGCTGTTCGAGCCATTTATAACCTTGGTCCTAGAGAATCTCTTAGAGAAAAGTTCAAAGAGGTGAACATTCTGACTGTAGCTTCACAATATATATTTGAAAATCTTATGTATGTTCATAAAAATATCTCGAATTTTAAGAAGATAAGCGATATTCATAATATAAGGAACAAACACAATCTTGATTTACATCACACTCGTCTCCACAGAGTAGGCAACTCGTTCATGGGTCAATGTATACACTTTTACAACAAGCTTCCCATGGACGTTCGAAACTTACCCATTAAACGATTTAAGAACCATATAAAGGCCAAACTTTGCAAAAAGGGGTATTATAAAATCACAGATTATTTAGAAGACAAAAAAGCTTGGGACTGAGCTGCTCGCTCTGTTAAGCATTGTTAATTGTTATTAAGCAATATGCGTAATTATAAGGTAAATTATTGTAAACATTTTCATTTTTAATGTCTGGACTTGAAAAAAGACGATGATCTCTGAGTTTGTTTCGGCCATTTCTTCTCAGAGGTAGTCAGTTAGGAAATGCCGGCTTCATCTAGTTAAAAAAATAAAATAAAAAATAAACATGACGTGTAAAAGTGATCAGTGATCCTACTTGCTTAATAAACGATTTCATTTCATTTCATTTCATTTGAACAAACTATATTCAGGTTTCGTAAAGTAAAACTAGCGTTGTACGTATGTATTAGGGTTGTAACGGAGGCTTGTTAGCGGAGGCGGAGGCGGATGCGGAGGCGACGAGTCTCACCTCCGCGGATGCGGAGGTTAACGGAGGCGGAGGCGGAGGTGAAAGTACATATGAATATTAAATATAATGAATATATTGAGAGAATATTTAATGATATAGGTATTGTTCCTGTTTATTATAGTCTAAGTATATAATGTAAATATATTATAAATGTTTCTTTAGTAACTGTTCTGACTTTATGTATGTAATGTATTTTTTTTTTGTTTTGTATAATTTATTCTTACTTATAGCACTGAATTGGAATGCTCTGTAATAGTGCTATAATTGTATGTTTCTAAATAAATAATAATAAATAAATAATATAGATAAAATTGAAATTTATGGTTAATTCAATTTACGGCAACCGGCAACCAAATTTTCCGCGTCTCGGCAAACGTAGCGTGGGACGCCCTTGGGCGAGATGGAGCGACGACATCAAAAAGGTGGCTGATAGTGGCTGGCGGAGAACTGCTCAGGATCGAGCTTGTTGGCGTGCCATGAAAGAGGCCTATGTCCAGCAGTGGACGAGTAAGGGCTGATGATGATGATGATGAAAACAAAATTTTTATTTTAAATACGTGCATTAATAGTAGTATACTTGGTAAAAAAAATATTAGGTACCTTCTTGTAATGAAAATTAAGGAGAAACAAATTGTGCTTGCCGCATTCCCGCCTCGCACTAGTTGATTCTTGACTATTTATTTATTGCATAAATACGTAAATAAACCTCCGTTATAACTCCGCTAAAAATTGTGCGGAGGCGGAGGCGGAAGCGAAGATACGATTTCTTGCGGAACTTCCGCAGTAACGGAAGCGGAGGAGAAGCTCCGTTACAACCCTAGTATGTATGTAAGGAATAGGTACCTACATGTTCACATTAGATTCAATATTTCCACGTTCCGTTCGTTATTACTTGTCAATGCTGACATTCTTCTAATGGAACGTGATTTGTTTACAGATGATTGTAGCAATAGTGTTTATACTATAATTTTATTATGCGCAGTATGTATGTGTAAAGCTTGTTATTGTGAGGAGATACAAAGGGCAATGGAGAGGGCTATGCTTGGGGTTTCACTGCGCGATCAAATTAGAAATGAGGAGATCCGCAGAAGAACGAGAGTAACAGACATAGCCCGAAGAATTGCAACACTTAAGTGGCAGTGGGCGGGCACATTGCCCTTAGGACCGATGTCCGATGGGGCTGACGGGTTCTCGAGTGGCGACCACGCACCGGAGGACGCAGCGTGGGTAGGCTCCCGAAAAGTTGGACTGACAACCTGGTGAAGGTCGCGGGAAACCGCTGGATACGGGAGGCGCGGGACCGATTGTCGTGGAGATCCTTGGGAGAGGCCTATGTCCAGCAGTGGACGTCTTTCGGCTGAAATGATGATGATAGTGATGAATGATGTGGGGAGGTGTAAGTGTAATGAAGTTCAACAATCGGGTGTAGAGAATATCTAACAGCTGCCATTCCAATTAATGTTAAGGAATTGACACTATTATTATTATTATTTTTTAACCGAATTGAAAAATGGAGGTTATTATAATTACAAACTAGTACTTGAGTGCAGTCCCGCCCGGTGGTAAGCAGTGATGCAATCGTGGATGGTAAAGCGCGCTAGTTTATTAAGAGCCTATTCATTCAAAAACCCTGAATGAATAGGAAGGATGACGGCAGTTGAGCGAGGTGATGCAATGTTAAACCCAACAACACGACCAACGATGCTGCGCCAGAGGGAGATTGATATGGAGACCCTCTACTGCCAAACTCTCAGCACAACAACATTTGGCGCATCGTATCCGGCAGACATCGCAACACAACTGCTCAGATCCGTCCTCCGTACCGCTTCACCAGACATCATGCCGGAACACGACGAATCGCTTGGCGGCAAGACTTTGTCTGGTGGGTGGTAACTTCTGCCGGCAGCCGATGATATTGTTTACCACCGAGATTACATACTTATTACATGATAGCTCATTCTTAATTTTCACGATAAAAATGTTAACAGAATCGATCGACAGATTATGACTGGCTATTTACAACAGGGATGTATCCAAGGTAAGAAAATAAAAAAAAAATATATCGCGCTTTTTAGATTTCCCTCGGGAACATCAATTTTGTTTCAATAAAAGGTAACCTATGTCCTTTCTCAGGGTCTAAAGATTGTCTTTTTTTTACATATTATAAACTAGCGCTTGACAGCAATCCTGCCTGATGGTAAGCAGTTCCGCAATCGTTGATGGTAATGCGCATTAGTTTATTAAGAGCCTATTCATTCTAGCCTTGAAGACACTCTAATTGTAGTCTTACGGAAACACCGCCGCTGGAAAACATAGGGATACTTATATCATATAAAATCGGTTGAGAGGTTTAAGTGGGAAAGCGTAACAGACAGAGTTACTTTCGCATTTATAAAATAAAGTATGGATAAAAAAAAATTAAGACCCGTATTTTTTATTTTGTCGAAATTATCAAAAACTACTGAGATATAGCGTATTAAAATTACGGAGTGGGGGCTAATTACGTCACGCCGTGGTATATTTTGTACCACGTCGTGACGTCATGCGACATTTCAAATCAATTTATCTTCGTAAATACTTGAATGGAAGAAAAAATAAAAAATACATGTTCAATATTTTTTATAAATCTATCTGATGGACATTAAATTATTTTTAGGATACAACCCAATTCTTTTTTAAGTCTCAGATTCAATAAGAACAATAATATCCCTACAGAATCTATACTAATATACTCGTATAAAGCTGAAGAGTTTGTTTGTTTGTTTGTTTCTTTGTTCGCGCTAATCTCGGGAACTACTGGTCCGATTTGAATAATTCTTTTTGCGTTGGATAGTCCATTAATCCAGGAAGGCTTTAGGGTATATAACATCACGCTGCGACCAATAGGAACGGTGCATAACTAACTCCACGCGAGCGAAGTCGCTGGCGGCTGCTAGTAAAACATAAAAATATTTTAATTTTTTTAACCCATAACCACCGTCTCCAGTGAACCGGCAAAAATCCAGGATTTGAAAGGGCAGTCAAGACAAAAAGTGGTCCACTTACCCTGCGCTGATTACTTCGTATAACCACAGACAAGAAAAAAGGATTGTTTATTGTTTAGTGGTTGAAGTAGAGAGGGTAGCGAGGTCTCTGGACAATCAATTCGTCCTGTCGGATCCTTTCGGAGGAGTATTAGTGACGTGCGGCCATGCCAAATCACCGTGTAATTACCTCGTGACTTGGTCGCAGGGTAGATGCGTACAAAAATGATTTTGGAAGATTTATTTGAACGATTTATTTACTATTTATGCATAAGATAAATGATTAGGTGATATGGTGAGATGTTAAAAATATTTTATGTATTATTATTTTACTTTTCTAAAGTTATATGTTCTTTCTAAGAATATCTTGGACACCAATGACTGAAGGTGAAGGAAAACGTCTTGAGGAAACCTGGACTTTAAGTCTGAAATCGCCAACCCGCATTGAGCAACCGTGATGATTACGCTCAATCCTTCTCTGTATGAGAGGAGACCTGTGCCCAGCAGTGGGACGATAAAAAGGTTGATGATGATGATTATTATAGGAGACCATGGCATAAATGATGTAGTGTGGCCAACAGGAATAGAGATTGCACATGACGTGAAATTTGGAAGGAAAAAATGGAGGCAGCATTATCTCGGCTGTGGGATACGAAATAGGATAACAAAAAATAAAAAAATAAATAAAAAATAAGAGCGCCCATTGTATATTTTGTTCTGTTGAATGTATTTAAATCTATGAATGTTTTTGGTTTACAATAAATAAAAAATAGTGTATTAAAAAAATAAAATTAATCTTGCTTGCACAAATATATTTTAACGACTCTTAAAATTACATGCCCCAGTTTATAATCAAAACTTGTGCAATCATCACTCATTATGTAAATCGTTTACAAAAAAAGAGTAATTTGACGTATATCAAATGTTCATGTCATATCAGCATTTGCCTCTATCACATAATTTCGAAATGGTATTACGAAAATTATATCATTGGTCATAACAAACATAAACATGATTGTTTATTATCAAATAGTGTTGTTGAACTTATACGACCTAATTATTAAGGAAATGTGTTTCAATTCCATCTTTTGTTTCCGGCAATTATGATACTATGCGTATCTCTGTTAATGACTTTAATTGTTTTTATTGCTACAATGTTTGTGCCTAAATACCTACTGTTTCGTTACGCATTTAGCTTGTTCAATGTTTCTAACGGTTTGTTTGGTCAAGGACAGTTTTTAGCAGTTTTGGGAATACAAATTAAAAGTAGCGTTATCTTTCGGCCTTGCTCAATTTGAAGATAAGTGATTATTTGCAAAGAATCAGGCAAAACTGGGATAAAGCACGGGTTGTCACGAAGAATACTTAAAGCTTTTAAATAAAAACTACCTTTCCGCCCGCGGCTTCGCCCGCGTGGAATTCGGTTATATCGCGCTTTTTAGATTTCCCTCGGGAATATCAAATTTTTCAATAAAAGGTAGGTAGGTTGAGTGGTTTAAGCGGGAAAGCGTAACAGACAGACAGACAGACTTACTTTCGCATTTATAATATTGGTATAGATTTAGCCATCAATTAATAAATAAAAATGTTCGCAGTTGTTTTACTATAAATAGCTGCTAACCTGCATAGTAATTTAAATTCTACACGCTTTAAATTAAATCAATATGTACGGTGAACCTACTAACTGAATGAAGTCTTTTTTAATATTTATTAATGCTGCATTAATGCTTTAATATTTGTTAATGTTGCACCTGCTGTAAAAGAATATTTTTGCTAGTAATTAACCACTTTCTTATCATCATCACCTCAGCGTATAATCCCGGTTGCATTCGTGGCCTTCGCGTTGGAGCCCAGGATCCGCCTTCCTACATATACGCCTCCATTTCGCACGATCTCTGGTATCCCGTGGTGTGAGATTGTTGGCACGCATGCCATCTCTTACAACGTCAAGCCAGCACTTCTTTGGTCTAACTCGCTTGTTCCGGCCAACCACTTTCTTATAACCGGTAAAAATTAAAAGATGGTTAAACACCGAAAATGTAGGGTAAAAACAATCGCTAGTCATTACTTGTCTTTTTTTTCTTAATATAGCCATTGATCCCATTGTAAATCAAAACTATCAAGTTTCGAAGACAGAAGTATTGATGCATGTTTTGTAAATCGTTAAAAACATAAATCAACACTCGTGTCTTCGATTGTACTCAAGGACTAGTGATGTGTTCACGCTAGATCGATTTGGGCGGAAAGGGTTCAAAATCACATTGAATACTAAAAAATGCTTTAGTGCGATGCAACCCTAGCATAATGTGACCGCATTAGTATAGATTTCGTGGTTTCAAAACTATATGGTCACTTCCTTACAGATAAATGAGAGGTTTCGATAGAAGATACTTGCTTGTGGTAGTTTGTGGTATATTATGTACCTCTGTCTGGTAACAATAGTGATGGGAAAATGGGTCGATTGTTTTTTTTTATGGTTGATTTTTATAAAGCTGGATAGTTACATAATCAGCCTGTAATGTTCCCATTACTGGGAAACTGACCTCCTCTCAGTGAGATAGAGTGGACTGTAAACTACTACGCGGGCCCAGTGCGGCTTGGTAGATGTCACATGTCTTCGAAGTTTTGGTTCTGGGACATACCGATTTTCTCACGATATTTTCCTTCACCGTTTTGAGAGCATTGGTGCTGAAATAATTAACATAAAGTAAAGCGCTTGATGTCGTGGTGCCCAGCAGTGCTCAGCAGTGGGACGATAAAAAGATTGATGATGATGAAAGCGCTTGATGGGGTTCGAAACTACGACCTACAACTTTTAAGTCGCGGTCGATACCACTAGACGACCGCCGCTTTTCGGGTAATTACCGAAGAGATAATTTTGAATTTTTGACAGTTCTTCTAAACAAAAACTGTCAGATGTCATATTTATTCCAAGTTTAAAAATTATCTGTTTATCTGTGTTAATTCTCGTGCCTTTTCTTTATAAGAAAAGGCACGAGAATTAACATTTGGCTTGCAGTGGGATAGTAACAAGCATTTACAGGTTACAAAGTTCTGCAATGCGATTCTGTTATTATCAAAACTTAGACGAAGTGTTCGTGGAGTGATCTCACTTTGTGACAAATGCGAGAGATTAATGCTGGTAACAAAAGAGACCAGCCGATCCAATATCAATCGATGACGTAAAAATCTCTTCTTCCTCTTTTTTCAAGGTGAGATTCAACCTCAACGCTTGATCACTGGCCTCTGTGGAATATATACCACAATTTTGCCAATAACACGTGTAACAAATTATAGAAATTCTTTGAATATTTTATTTCACAATAATGGCGCATATCGCCAATGAAAATGAATTGAATGAATGAAAAAGACGGCCGCGTGAACCGTCTATGAGGTAGGTTTGAGGCAAATGATGTGGCCACTATGCTGCGATATGTTAATGTTCTTTTGAATTATTTACTGAATGCACTTTTACCAAATAAATCACGTGCTTTTATTTAGTAAACGACACTATAAATACATGTCAACGGTGTTATTGAGAGATAATTTCACCATTGACACCTCACTTTACCAACCACCATAAATCTACAAGAGCCATGATTGACAATGGGGACAACTTGTGCCACGGAAAGCACGTAAAGACGTTTCTTTATAATATGCTTTCCAAGGCAATTTCCTCTCATAGAATCCAATCCCATGAATTTGCAAAGGTCTCTGCACCAGACGCAGGCAGACTAATGACTTGTGTGATTACATAGGTTCGTTATGTACGACGAGGCAATAATATGGATCGTGGCCGTCTAGCGTAGCAAGGTTGACAGGTGCCAATCTTGGACGTGCGCAGGAGCATACGCTGAGTCGGAGCGCACGGGTTGAATTTATAACTAACTAGCTTTCCGCCCGCGGCATTAGATTTCGGGAATATCAAATTTTTCCGGGATAAAAAGTACCCTATTAACCCGAACTTCTAACTTTACGTCTGCAAAATTTCAAAGCAACCGGTTCAGTAGTTACGGTGTGAAAGCGGAACAAACAAACAAACAAACTCACTTTCCCATTTATAATAGTAGTACTTAAGGATAAGGATAGTGGTGTATGTAGATAGTCATTTAATAGTCCATATACACCATATAAATTACAGAACATTAAAAGGGATGCAGTGAATTACTTCGAGAAAGAGGTCAATCGTCGAATCCAACTTCGCTGGGCTGCTTTCGGGAAGCTACGTAGAATCTTCTCGTCCGAAATACCGCAGTGTCTCAAGACAAAAGTCTTCGACCAGTGTGTGCTGCCAGTGATGACTTATGGAACGGAGACGTGGTCGCTAACAATGGGCCTTATAAGAAAGTTCAAGGCTCACTCAAACGGCAATGGAGAGGGCTATGCTTGAGGTTTTAGTGCGTCATCAAATCAGAAATGAGGAGATCCACAGAAGAACGAGAGTAACCGACATAGCCTGAAGAATTGCAACACTTAAGTGGCAGTGGGCCGGGAACATTGCCCGTACGACCGATGCCCGATGGGGCGGACGGGTTCTCGAGTGGCGACCACGCACCGGAAGACGCAGCGTAGGTAGCCCCCGATAAGGTGGACCGACGACCTGGTGAAGGTCGCGGGAAACTGCTGGATGCGGGAGCCGCTGGACCGGACGTTGTGGAGATCCTTGGGGGAGGCCTATGTCGAGCAGTGGACGTCTTTCGGCTTAAATGATGATGAAAGAGGGCTTATCAACAAAATGTCACCAACAAAACTACATTTATGTCAGTGAACCTAAAAACCCTCAGATCATATTAAAAACCTAATCATACTTAAGCTATTCATAATATTCATCAGGTAACCCTAAACAGAACAATGGGTAGTTCGATCGACAGTATCTATCACCATAAAGTAATAATGTGATTACCACCGTCAAGGTCAGCGGTCCTCTGCCAGTGTGCGGCGGGCCTAACAAATCAGTTCACTCGTCACAGTCGCCTGCGCAGTGATTGCGGGAGGATGAGGCCTATTACAGGACCCCTCACACACACCCTGTATGCAGTACCATTAAATTAAAGTCAGAAGTACAATTATGATCAAAAACACGTAAGTCGCGGCCTTACAACTTGCTCACCAATTCTCTCGGTTTTTTTTTTCTATAAAAGCCTCGTCTCACTCTAAGAATTACTCCTGTATTGAAAGAAAGAAAAAGTATTTATTATGACTCGTACAGGTTAGTCCATATCCCGTGGGTGTCGTAAAAGGCGACTAAGGGAACTATCACCAGAGAAGCGGGCAGCCACGGTTATCCTGTGTCTAATTACTGTGTGTAATATCAAATTACTGCGATCTCCAACCAGCTTGCCAAGCGTGGGGTTTATGGCAACCCCAAAGCCATGAAAGCCTTGGTGAAGGTCTTTGTCCTGTAGTGGACCTCTATAGGCTGAATAAGAAGTACAGGTTGGTTATCGTGGGTGCATTTATGATTTACATATAGGATTAATTTAAGCTATAACTATGAATTCAGTATAATCTGATTCTAGACCATTTGCCTAGCCTTTTCACAACTGCTGGGTGCCTACTGAGGTAGGTGATTATAAAGTTTCTGTTACATAGTCAGCCTAAAATGTTCCCACTGGGACAAAGGGCTCTTTCTTACAAGAGAGAGGAGAGGGAGAAGGTCGTCAACAAAATTATTGACACGTAAAACTGTTTGTATAACATTTACAGATATCAGACAGGGTTCGAATCTACGGCCAACTACACGTAAATTGCAGCCATTATCTACCATTTGATCAATAATGCTCTCGAATAACTGCGCAATATATGAATACCAGCGCCACGCGGTTTGACCAGCGTAAGTTTCGATCCCATGCAAATCATCGTCATCATCACAGCGTTAATCCCAGTCGCATCCGAAGCTTTTTCAACTTTGGGGTCTGGGGTCCGCTTTACCAGTCTAACTGCTGATTTTGGCTAAACTTCGATATTTTCCGTGAAGCGACTGCCGTCTGACCTCCATAACCCGAAGGCGATATCGAAGCATTGCAGTTAAACCAATTGTTGGACTTTTGAGGGGCTCCAACAACCCGTAACGACTGCCATTGGATTCGATCTCATACAAATATCGGGATAAAAGTCCTATGTGAAAATTCAGGATACCCTTAACAAATTTCATCAAAATTGGTCCAGCCGTTTGAGTTTGAAGAAGTTACAAGCACACTGACAACCTTTTGCTTTCACATTATTAGTGTGATTCAACAAGGGCTTACTTAGCCTTTTGTTATTTCCCATACTGTGGCTAACCGTATCTCATTGCCGTAATGTTATTACCATGCCATTGCTGTTCAACGAACGCTTCCTTTCGTCATATTAAAACGACTTTTAATAAAAGTAACGATGTATGATGAAGTTTTACAAGTCGGCAGTTGAAACGTTGGCAGTGTTGTGTTTTAGCGTCTTTTTGAAGAAATATATTTATTGTTGTGAAAGGATGCGTTTAATGTTCTGGTTAGGTTTAATTTATTGAAGTGATAACTTATTTAATAAAATGAGATTGAAACTAACATTTTTGAAGGTTTCACTCCTGCCACTGGAGAGAGGTCCACTGCTGGACTAACTTTCTGCAATGATTGGTCTTGTGCTGCTCGCACCTATCGTTTTCCCGCGCTCTTTACCAGGTCATCGGTTCAACGTTGCGTCTTCCGGTACGTGGCCGCTATTCCAGAACCTTACTGCCCGATCGGCCATCGGTTCTACGAGCAATGTGCCCAGCCCACTGCCACTTAATTTTAGCGACTCGAAAGCTATGTCGGTGACTTTGGTTCTTCTGCGGATCTCCTCATTTCTAATTCGGTCGCGCAGAGAAACTACAAGCATAGCTCTTTCCATCCTCCTTTGTGTGACCTTGACCTTTCTTATAAGGCCCATTGTTAGCGACCACGTCTCAGTTCCATAAGTCATCACTGGCAGCACACACTGGTCGAAGACTTTTGTCTTGAGGCACTGCAGTATTTCGAACGAGAAGATTCTACTTGGCTTCCCAAAAGCAGTCCAGTCGAGTTGAATTCGACTATTGATCTCTCTCTCGAAGTAATTCATTCACTGCATCCCTTTTAATGTTCTGTAATTAATATGGTGTATCTAGACTTTTGAATGACTATCTACATACACCGCTACTAGTTAATTTAATGCTTAGGTTCTGTAAACAAATACCAATATGGCGTTCATTATGGAATCATATAATTTGAATCGATTTGTGTTGCTGTCCGTGCTTAGCCACAGATAAATAAATACAGTTTCCTACATAGTTCGACATAGACAATACGGAATGATGTCAAGCTTCCTGGAGGCCTCTCAAGGTCTATTATAATCGTATGACCCACTTATCAAGCGATTTCACACACATGGGTAATTCATTAACTAATGGTCATTAGGAGCGAATAAATATGTTTTTCATCCCACCATCTCGGAAAGAGTATTTTTAATCTTCAATATCTGACTGGAAAAGCCGTTTTTATTCTCTAGAGGATAAAGTAAATTGAATTTAGAACATCGTGTGCACTAAGTTTGTAAATTAAAAAAAAACATTAAACCTATTTACTGTTACCTCTATGGTGCCAAATATATCATACAACTTTTTTTTAATTTGTTAAAAACTCAGACTCGGAACCTTCTTGGTGTTCTTTTTTCAATTTTCTTTGTACGCGGTTCTTTACGCGGCATTTTTTCACGTCATTGTTAAACCTTATATTAAAAAAAAGAAACTTGAAAACAAGTGAAAAACTAAAATGAGTGATTCTAGCGACGAGGAAGTTTGTTTGACGCCAACAGAATTGACTGAAACTGTTAATAATGCGCAAATGAGCTTTCTACCTCAACAATCACGCGAGAAGTATTTATAACAGTACGATATGTTCAACACGTGGCGACTAGCAAAAGGAGCCAAAACTTTCTCAGAAAACGTTTTGCTGGCATATTTTATAGAATTATCCGAGAACGAGAAAGCAAGCACTCTATGGAGTACGTATTCGATGCTAAAAGCAACAATAAAGATGAAAAAAGACATACATATCGATACCTATCCTAAATTAGTAGCATTTTTAAAAAGAGCCTCATCTAGTCATCTTCCAAAAAAATCGAAGGTTTTCACAGTATCTGATATTGAAAAGTTTCTTAACGAAGCACCCGATTCCGTATATTTGGCGGCAAAAGTAAGTCAGTTGCACATTCAGTATCTACTTAAGTACATATATTAATCTCAATTAAATAGTATACTTAGTAAATGTTGATAGGCATAATTATGCGTTCATATAAATTTTATTCATTTATCTACTACAATACTCTTTACATTGCAGGTTGTTCTTATTATTGGAATAAACGGAGCATGTCGAACTAATGAACTATCACAACTTAATGTCAAAAACATTGAGAAACATTCAGATGACTTACTATTAATTAATTTATCTAATACAAAGACAAAAAGAGACCGCAACTTTGTCATTCGCAAGGAATACGTAACGATTGTTGAGAAATATCAAGCCTTACGGCCGCTTAACACTCCAATCAATCGTTTTTTTCTACAGTATCGTAATGGAAAGTGTGTTAGACAGCCTATGGGTACTAATAAAATTGGCAGTATCCCACGAGAAATAGCAACATTTCTTGAACTTCCAGAACCCCTGTTGTACACGGGTCATTGTTTCCGACGAACTTCAGCCACACTTTTGGCTGATTCCGGAGCTGATCTCCTGTCCCTTAAGCGCCACGGAGGCTGGAAGACCAATGCAGTTGTAGAGGGATACATAGAGGATTCCATCTAAAATAAGTCTAAAATATGTGAAGGCATCGTAGGAGCCATTACACTGAAAGAGCCTCAATCGGAAACTTGGACTGGCCCTTCTACATCAAAAATAAGCCGTTATGAAACACCTAACCATCTCCCTCTCTCTCCAACATTCACGCCAAGGGAATCCGATGAATCGGTACAACTATTAAGTATGACAGACAGTTTACCGAAAAACAGTACACAAGTGACTAACACCAATATTACAGTACCAAACAAAAATATTACACTAAATTTAAATAACTGTTGCAACGTTACTTTAAAATTTTCTTAATTATACTTTAGTATTATTTTATTATAATTTAAAGATTATTCTGTAATACTTACCTGTCATAATGTAGTAATTAATACCTAAACTGAAATAAAAGTGTACCTATCTTGTGATTGTAAACATTTTTTTATTGCATTTAGTCATTTCCTCGCTGAGGTGGAATGAAAAGTTACGTGTTGCACTCGAGTGCAAAGATTTTTCACCTCGTGTCCTTTTGATTCCCTCGCTAACGCTCAGGATTCTAATTTTGAATCACTCGCTGCGCTCGTGATTCAATTTTAGAATCCTTCGCTTGCTCGGTCATCAAAATTGAACACGCGGTTAAAAAGCAACTTTGCACTCTTGTATAACAAATAACTATTAATTATGTCTATAATACAGCTGCTGACTTTATTTTTTTTGAGTTCCTTCTGCAGAAGCGCCCATGGCTGGACTGATGACAGTCACACAGGTTGATCTATCAGGAGTTCTGGTCTGCTACAATAGTGTTAGAATGATCGAGCAGTGATCCCATAACGATCGATTTTGACAAGTTTCGTTACTACAATGGCGTCATTAGGACTTTGCAGTGGTCAATCACTGACACTCCACTTCATATTAACAAATGTTATTGTATCACCATTCCATTACAAGACGACTGACCGATAATTGATTGATTATAATGAATTTAGTGGCTTACGAACTTTCAGTACAGTGATAATGGAATCGTGTTGGAAAATGAAATTTATAAAAATAGCAGAATAAGGCCAAGGATCGATCAGGTTACGATACGGTTAATTATCAGTCAGTAGTCTCGTAATGGAATGGTGATAGAATAACATTGCTGTATTGCCATTATTAAAAAAACCTTTACCTAGTAAAAATGATTTTCTAAAAACTACTACCTACTCAATTTAAAGAGAAAAAGTATTAATACGGAGTGGAGTGTCAGTGAATCATTGAGTACTGGAAAATCATAAAAACGCCATTTTGTTAGTAGATTATGAAACTTGTCAAGAATCGACCATTATAAGATCACTGACCGACTATTAAGACACTATTGTGATAGCAGACTAGAACTTGTGCTGTGCGGCTGTTATTGAATTATACATATACATAATATAAATTGTATTATACGAATAACTTTTAACCCTTTATTGATAAAGTTTGCTTAAATTTAACTAGTGATTAGTGACTTTTAACAACACATTTTTGACTTTTTAGGTTCTCATCATCATCATCATCATCAGCCTCTACTCGTCCACTGCTGGACATAGGCCTCCTTCACGGCACGCCAACAAACTCGATCCTGAGCAGTTCTCCGCCAGCCACTACCAGCCACCTTTTTGATCGACTTTTTAGGTTCACTTAACTTTAAACATCGTTTATAAATAAACGCCATAGTGTTTAAGGCGTTATTTTATAAACGATGGTTATTAAAGTTAAATGACGTGCAAACGTCGAAAAGCAACGTTTATGAATAAGGGGCATAATGTCATGCACATTGCGCAACGGAAATTTAACAAAGGACCAAATAAAATCAGGTATAATTATAGCATTATATGATATAATATGTTACAATGAATCGTCATCAGACTGTCGTCATTATAGGAAATTATCATATCAGAGTGATATGTATGTGACACGGTGATTGGATCGTGACAGAGAAATTGGACATTATTTAATTATATTTGAATCAAACCATATTGTTCGTAATTGTTACTGTGTTTCCCTTTTTACTTCATTTTGTATATAAAATATATAAAGCTGAACAGTTTGTTTGTATGAACGCGGTAATCTCGGGAACTACTGGTCCGATTTGAAAAATTCTTTTTGCGTTGGATAGCCCATTAATCCAGGAAGGCTTTAGGCTATATAACATCACGCTGCGACAAATAGGAGCGGAGCAAAACTAATTCCACGCGAACGAAGTCGCTGGCGGCCGCTAGTAAAATGTATAAAGCTGAAGAGTTTGTTTGTTTCTTTGTTTGAACGCGGTAATCTCAGGACCTACTGGACCGATTTGAAAAATTCTGTTTGCGTTGGATAGCCCATTAATCGAGGAAGGCTATAGGCTATACAACATCACGCTGCGTCCAATAGGAGCGGAGCATAACCAAATCCACGCGAACGAAGTCGCTGGCAGTTTTGTATAAATGGTTGGTTCTAGAGAATAAATGTTCTGGTATTTGTTTATTTATTTTATTTAGCTGCGTTCCGTGGTTTTACCCGGGTAAATTTCGATCTCGTGGGAATATCTGGAATCATCATCATCATTTCAGCCGAAAGACGTCCACTGCTGGACATAGGCCTCCCCCAAGGTTCTCCACGACGACCGGTCCTGCGCCTCCCGCATCCAGCGGGTTCCCGCGACCTTCACCAGGTCGTCGGTCCACCTTGTCGGGGGCCTACCTAGAGTAAGAAAAAGAAATCCTATCCTACTCCTATCCTAAGGGTGTATCTGACATCGACGCACAAACGAGTACCATGGATTCAGTACATGATTCTGAGAGTTTTTCATGATTTAAAAAAAATATGTAGTTTTTTTTCACTTCAGACCGTTCACAATTGCTATACTTTTATAACCCAATAATATTTTAAAGTAAAAATTAAATAATTCGCTAATTACATAAAAAGCGCAATGAAAACAACACCCGAGAAACTATCTTATCAGCTGATTTAATAGAGTTCACATCAGGGATCAACGTCATACCTACAAACCCGCACGGCGGCACGCTTGCAACGTTCAAAAGCCAAGTCGACACTTTTTTTTAAACAGTGTGTATTCTGTAATCGTTCATTAACGACATATGACTATCATAATTTTATTAGTGGCATGCGGTTTAGCCTTTTCGCGAAGTTTGCGTTACGATGTCAGATACACCCTGTATTATTATTATGTTGTTCCTGGTTATAAAGTATTTATTTAAATAGTGTTAAGAGTATGTTTTTAAATGTTTTCAATTAAAGCATCTGCTACTAATCTCTTCACCACCTATACAATATGTAAAGAAAACCCTGTCCGATCCGTGAAGGTATTGTTAGGTATCGATAACTGATTCTATTAATGCCCACATAGACAGGCTAAACTTAAAAAAAAAATCCCCTAAAAAAATAAATATTATTTCGCAAAAAGAGGTAACTTAATACATGTGCGGTAAGCAACCCTTTCCGCGTGCGGCGGGGGGCAGGGCACGCGGCACGTGGTCGCGTCGCTATTCGCTTATAATAATACCGGTGTTGTCACTTTTTAAAAATTACCAAATTTCAAGGAAATTGGAATTAATTCCCGGGAAAAAAAGATTATTTCAAAATTCATTAGTATTGTTACTATGATAATTATGTAAAATTTTGTATTATGTTTGGTCAAGTGTTTACCTAACCTTTATTATCCTTATGGGGCGGACAGGGTTTTCTTTACATATTATAGACTTGACACTTATTGATTGGTAGAGAAAGCCTAAGGCATTAAGTCCGCCTCTGTAGAATTTATGTGCGAAAGAATAAATAAATAAATAAACCATACATGTGCCAAATTTCATTCAAAGTAAAAAAAAAGATACACACGTATAAGACGACAAAAAAAGGCGACGATACGTAGAAGACGATAAAAAAGGTTGATGAAGATGATATTGAGGCGAAGCGTGACTTAGGTATAAGAATAACAGTTTTGTATCTTAAAAGAGGTAGATGCCAGATTCTCCCCATTCCCCCTTCATATAAGCTAAATAAACCTCAGCACCATCAAAAGCTGTTGTTACATTTCTATTCAAACGCGACAATAGGTCATCCGAAGCTCAAACGCGTTCACTTTTCTGACATATGATCAATGAGACCGAATGAATGTTTCTGTCATACGGAACGAATGGCGGGGTCACATTGTTCGCTCTTGAACATAAACAAGTGCACTGTTCGTTCAGGGAGGGTCACGCGAGGTTAAGGAAGGCGTGGAGACGCTTTACTGAAGTTTAAATATAAGTGTTAATAGTGTATATAAGTGATATTAAATTATAGTGTTGAGTTTAGTAGCTGAAAGTAATACAGCACAGCATAGGTACAGCCTCCCACGCTAAGTTTTTTTTTTTAATTGTAAACTAGTGCTTGACTGCAATCCCGCCTGATGGTAAGCAGTGATGCAATCGTTGATGGTAAAGCGCACTAGTTTAATAAGCCTATTCACTTAAAAAACTTAGGAATAGGAAGGATGACGGCAGTTGAGCGAGGTGATGCAATGTTATATGTCAGATGTTAGATGTCGTTAAGTCGCCGAAACTTAGGCTTAAAGTTGAGGACTGTGTCTGTAAGCTGAATAATGAGTCTTGGTGTAGTAGAATGTTATTAGAATAGCGCCTCTTAATACTGAAATGCGTATTATGACCTGCAGAAATGAATGATATATTATTTTAGTATGAGTATAAATGAAAATGAATGATGGAATGAGGAGATCCGTAGAAGAACGAGAGTAACCGACATAGCCCGAAGAATTGCAACACTAAAGTGGCAGTGGGCTGGACACATTGCCCGTAGGACCGATGCCCGATGGGGCCGACGGGTTTTCGAGTGGCGACCACGCACCGGAAGACGTAGCGTGGGTAGGCCCCCGACAAGGTGGACCGACGACCAGGTGAAGCAGCAGTGGACGTCTTTCGGCTGAAATGATGATGATGAGTATAAAGTAAGTAGGTACATATATGTACGTATAAAATGTAACACTACAAAACTTCTTTGTACAAAATTGACGCTTGTTTTAAAATTGTGAGTAAATTGATGACGGTTCTGCAAGGAATTATCTATAAAATAAGGAATAAAGATGCCAGTTCATCAAGCTACTTCACTATATCAAACTTTAATAGATTTCTAACTTTATTGCTAAGCCTTAAGGTACAAGATTGATTGGGTTTTGACAATTTCAGGTAGCTTGATCTGCTGGTGCATACAGATAATTTTGTACATAAGATATATATGTAGAACTATTTTTTGACTGAGATAAAAAAAAACGTGACTAAGAAAACTGTAGATTAACACCAATCTATAAGTATGAATAGAATACCCTTTATTACACTACATAAATTACAGTATACAATATGTAAAGAAAACCCTGTCCGATCCGATAAGGTATTGTTAGGTATCGATAACTGATTCTACTAATGCCCACAAAGACAGACTAAACTTAAAAAAAAATCCCCCTAAAAAAATAAATATTATTTCGCAAAAAGAGGTAACTTAATACATGTGCGTTATGCAACCCCTTCCGCGGGCGCAGGGCGGGGGGGGGGGCAGGGCACGCGGCACCTGTGACGTGGTCGCGTCGCTATTCGCTTATAATAATACCGGTGTTGTCACTGTTTTAAAAATTACCAAATTTCGGGGAAATTGGAATTAATTCCCGGAAAAAAGGATTATTTCAAAATTCATTAGTATTGTTACTATGATGATTATGTAAAATTTTATATTATATTTGGTCAAGTGTTTACCTAACCTTTATTATCCTTATGGGTCGGACAGGGTTTTCTTTACATATTGTATAAATAAGCGAAACATGTGTAATCTGAAGTTTGTTTAAAAGGGCAAATCTTTGGAACTGAAAAATTATTTTCTTTTTCATAGATCAATTCTTGAGGAAAAGTATTGCGCTATGGTTATTAGGAGCCGAGAAAAATTAAAAAAGGCCAGAAAGATTGCTAAGCGAAGATTAGTGACAGGCACATAATGGAATGCGACTGGGGGTGTCACAAATAAAAAAAAAAATTAAAATTTTTTGAAAAGATATTTCACACCGACGAATTTGTGAGCAAGCTAGCTGCGCCCCGTGGTTCCACCCGCACAAGAGTCGACCCAACCGTGGAAAAATCGGAAAAAAATATCATATCTGTTAATTCTCGTCATAAACAACTAACTACTTAGGTGCCAAATTACATCTAAATGCATCATGCGTGAAAAAGTAAGAAACATGTATCCATTTATACAAACATTCATGTATAATATTAAAATTTGGATAACATATCACCTAGCAAGTTACTATGCAGATCTGAGTGAAGGAGATTAGTTTATCTAAGATATTTTCGCTCTTAAGCAGAACAAATTTAGAAAAATGGCTATTGATTTACATCCTGGTAAGCTTCTTGCTGCTATTATGGTGTGACGTGATTGTGCCCACAGAACATGTCTAGACGGGGCACGCTATCTTGAGTTGATTTGTATGACTTTCAGGTTTACTTTTATCATTCGTTATTTTCTCACTGTCCCCTTCTGTATACGTCCGTTTCCTTATTTTTTTTGTAAAATCAATGTGAGTCCGTGGAAATTGTGGGTTATATGTTTGTTTACTATTAGGTATACCTTAGCCGACTATTAATATTATAACATATAACTGTTTTTTTATGCCAAATAAATAAAATAAAATAAATAAATAAATCTTAGACAACCATTGAAACCAATCAGCTACATAAGATTAGTGCTTTATCTTATCTATATGTTTGGATTCAGTGTATATCTGAGATGATCTAATATCTATTCATACAACTACCATTGGCTGATAGCATATTCGTGAAGTTATTTGTACTAATAGGAATACATATAAGTCTATAATGTTCCCATTGTAGGCGAGGGGATTGTAGAACAGAACAGATTGTAGGAGAGGGGAGGTTCCTCAATTCTTCAATCTTCTCTCTTCTCCGTTTAGAAGAGAGGAGGTTCCACCACTCGTCCTAGAACGGGTTGATAGAATTCGCATATCTTTGGATTTTTGTATCTTGGACATAAGACCTTCGCTGTTTTGGGAATATGATAGAATTAAATACGCTTTATTATGTACACCATATAAATTATAGAACATAGCTATGAAGATTTTACAAAGTGTGACAATGGGCGGTCTTATCGCTAAGAGCGATCTGATCAAGCGCTTATGAAATTATTTAGACAAATTGACTGGGTTTGAGCCGACGATCTATTGACATTGTTGTTCTTCACATTGCACTAATAATACTAATAAATACTCTTGTAATTTGATAATGAAACAGGAACAGAAAAATGAACAAAATAAAATCTATACTAATATTTATTTATAGGTGAAGAGTTTGTTTGTTTGAACGCGCTAATTATTGGCCCGATTTGAAAAATTCTTTTTACGTTGAATAGCTCATTAATCCAGGAAAGCTTTAGGTTATATAACATCACGCTGCGATCAATAGGAGCGGAGAATATTAAAAAACGCGGACGAAGTCGCGCGCTGCCGCTAGGAACTTATAAATTCTCAAATAAAAAAATCTGTGTCATGCAGAACGACGAACGACTCCTTTGCTTTCCCTAGTCCGCCGATTTAGAAGCCCTCCTCACAAAATTTAGAATATAGACCCCTAAGAAAAGAGTAGATCGGACAAAGATTCGGACAAAGAAATTCACACGTGTGTCCACACGTGGGCACAGGGGTCAGCGACCTGTTGTAAACAATATGGACTCATTAACAACGAGGGAGACTCAAAGAAGTTTTAAACTGCGTTTGTTTTGTTAAGTTGCAGCTGTACGGAAGTTGTGATGGTCAGGTTTTTAATATTAATATTTACGAGTAAATTACGTTTACTGCAGCCGAAAGGTTCGAAGAAAAACCAGAGTTATTTATAATTAATTTAATTAAATAAAAAGGAATTACAATTAACTATTTTGGGTGAAACCTGTTCGATGCTAGAAAATGAAATCTTCATCATCATTTCAGCCGAAAGCCACTGCTGGACATAGGCCTCCCCCAAGGTTCTCCACGACGACCGGTCCTGCGCCTCCCGCATCCAGCGGTTTCCCGCGACCTTCACCAGGTCGTCGGTCCACTTTGTCGGGGGCCTACCTACGCTACGTCTTCCGGTGCGTGGTCGCCACTCGAGAACCCGTCGGCCCCATCGGGTATCGGTCCTACGGGTAATGTGTCCAGCCCACTGCCACTTTAGTGTTGCAATTCTTCGGGCTATGTCGTACTCGTACTTCTGCGGATCTCCTCATCTCCTCATTCCTGATTCGATCGCGCAGTGAAACCCCAAGCATAGCCCTCTCCATTGCCCTTTGAGTGACTTTGAGCCTTCTGGTAAGGCCCATTGTTAGCGACCACGTCTCAATTCCATAAGTCATCACTGGCAACACACACACGAAAACTTGTCGAAAACTTTTGTCTCTTGACTTTTGAAATCTTATAATTACAATTAACTGTCCTAGGCGAAACCATTTCGATAGTCGAAGTACCTATCGTTCTTGTTATTATACACTAGCTTTCCGCCCGCGGCTTCACCCGCGTGGAGTTTAGTTATATCGCGCTTTTTAGATTTCCCTCGGGAACATCAAATTTTTCCGGGATAAAAGGTAGCCTATGTTCTTTCTCAGGGTCTAAAGATTGTATATGCCAAATTTCATCAAAATCGGTTGAGCGATTTAGGCGGGAAAGCGTTACAGACAAACAGACAGACAGACAGAGTTACTTTCGCATTTATAATATTAGTATGGATATGTATCTAAGAGTGATGGCCAAAGAAAGAGTGTGATAACCGAAACTAGTTTATATTTTATATAAAAAAAAAACTGCAACCCCGCCTGATGGTAAGAAGTGATGCAATCGTTGATCGGGTTAGTTTATTAAGCCTATTAAATAAAAAAAAAAAACTGAGTAAATTTTCTATTCATTCAGTTTTTTTCAGTAGACAGGAAGGAAGACGGCAGTTGGGCAAGGTGATGCAATGTTAAACCCATTATCACGATCAACAATGCTGCGCCAGAAAGAGATTGACTTGGAGACCCTCCACGACCAAACACACAACATTTGGTGCATCGTACCCGGCACACATCGCAACACAACTGCTCAGACCCGTCCTCCGTACGGCTTCACCAGATATCATGCGGAAACACAACGAATCCCTTAGCGCAAGACTTTGTCTGGTGGGTAGTAACTTCTGCTGGCAGCCGATGTTACGGCCTACCACCGAGAAAATGTTCTGAAAAAGGCAGTGAAAGTTGCAATTACCTCCGTAGCAAGGAAGATCCAGAGACAATAAAGGTCTGGCACAAAATAAAAATACAAGGATACGTACAAGTGAGACTCGGCTTTAATTGGGATACGAAATTAATACAGCCCATCGGTTTTGTAAATATCTCACTGTAAAAAGTAAGGTGAAGAGAGTTTAGAGTGAGGTGTCAATAGTGTCAATCTTTATCATCATCATCATCATCTCAGCGTTAATCCCAGCCGCATCCGAAGCTTTTTCAGCTTTTGGAGTCGGAGTCCGCTTTACCAGTCTAACTGCTGATTTTGGCTGTACTTCGATATTTTCCGTGAAGCGACTGCCGTCTGACCTCCACGAAGGCGATATCGAAGCATTGCAGTTAGATCAATTGTTGGGCTTTTGAGAGCTCCAACAACCCGTAACGATTAGATGTTCGTATGGTAACCGGGTCCAACGGCTTAACGTGCTTTCCGAGGCACGACCAGACCAGAGCAAATATTCATATTCATGCATACAAATACTTGCACTGCGCGGGGATCGAAGCTGCGCCTCCTTGCGCAGCGGCCGCGTTCGCTACAGCTACGCCACGGAGACAGTCAATCTTTAGCATTAGTTGGAATGACAACTCACTTCAACCTAAGTTGTCATGGTGTGGTGGTGAAGGAATCGCACTACAGGCTGTATTTAATTTCCGGATTGCAAGTTGATTAAAAAAAAAAACCGTGGCCCTGGCGCACAGGCAAGTGAAGAAACACGGGTGGGTTTTAGTCAGTAAAAGTCTGACACGCCCTCCGCTCCGCCCAGAGCGGTAGAGGTCATTTGATGATTTCCCCACCCGGAAAAAAAGGCCGTATTTATTTTTATTTTATTTATGCCCTACCTAAAAATCAAAATCAAAATCAAAGCATTTATTTCAAATAAACCAGTTACAGGCACTTTTGAATTGTCAGAAGGTCGGTCAGTCAATAAGATGAAGCTAGTCACCCATTCCAAAGAGTAGGTACCTATGGAGAAGAACGGGCAAGAAACTCCATGGACACTTTTTTAAAATTTTCAAGCTATTGTTACAAATATTTGATTACATCATTCATGTTGAAATCAACCGTGTGAGAACGATGCAGAAATAAATTGTACGCCGAGAGCGTCCATTATGAAAACATACAAAAATCAATTCAGAAATTAAAATAAAAATTGTCACACTACAACTTAACAACATTACAAGCATATTGGACGATATGATGCCATAGACAGCATAGCGGATGATGTAAGGTAAGAAAAATGCCACTGACCATTTAATTTTACTGCATTATGGACACCGTTTCCACCAAACGATGAATATTCATCCCACCCAAGTGGAACAGGCTACACATATACCCCCTTATTCATAAAAGATGTTTAAATTTAACTAGTGATTAGCGAATCTTTGACCATACATTTTAGACGTTTGCACTTCCCTTAACTTTAATCACCGTTTATAAATAAACACACTAGTGTTTAAGGGGTTTATTCATAAACGATGATTAAAGTTAAGTGATGTGCGAACGTCTAAAATGTATGGTTAAAGAAGCGCTAATCACTAGTTAACTTTAAACATCGTTTATGAATGAAGGGGTAAGTATGTTAATAAGTACTTAGACAACATCCTTTTCTTCTTAATAAGTTCCCTTACTCAAGTATGTAAAGGGGCCACCAGACGGTATTTAGGGCTTGTTAGACGGTCAAGGACGTTACACGGATGCGGGTATGAATATTACATTAAACAATCTGTTGTCTCATGGAGATGAGATTTAAACAATGCTTTTAAATTTTCTACGCTTAGAAATGAAGGGACTATTTGGTAACATGTTTTGTCTTAGTTGTAAGGTAGGCATCAATATTTATAACATCACGCCTGGATGTTACGAAAGGCTAAGCAGCGGTGTACAGACCACAGCACATCAAGCTACTACAATGTATCAGTTTTTTTTATTAGATTTTCAACTTTATCTCTAAACCATTAAGGCTCAAGATTGATTGGGAATATTTGGCAGTTTCGGGTAGCTTGACCTGCTGTTGTCCGTACATGTGTAGTGTATTCACTTTTATACCATACTAGCTTTCCGCCCGCGGCTTCGCCCGCGTGGAGTTCGGTTATATCGTGCTTTTTAGATTTTCCTCGGGAACATCAGATTTTTCTGGGATAAATAGTACTCTATTATTTAATCCGCACTTCTAACTTTACGTCTGCAAAATTACTTTACGTTTCCAAGCAATCGGGTCAGTAGTTACGGCTTGAAAGCGGAACAAACAAACCCAGTTTTAGTAGGTAAGGATACGTTTGTCGTGCTGCCAAGCGATTCGTCGTGTTCCAAAAAAATAAGAAATTACAAACTCGTGCTTGACTGCCACCCCGCCTGATGGTAAGCAGTGGTGCAATCGTTGATGTAAAAGCGCGCTAGTTTATTAAGAGCCTATTCACTCAAAAAACTGAGTGGATCGGTAGAAAGACGGCAGTTGAGCGAGGTGATGTAACGTTAAACCCAACAACACGACCAACGATGCTGCGCCAGAGGGAGATTGATCTGGAGACCCTCCACGACCAAACTCCCGACACAACGTTATTTGGCACACATCGCAACACAACCCCGCACACATCGCAACACAACTGCTCAGACCCTTCCTCCGCACGGCTTCACCAGACATCAGCGGTTTCTACCATCCTACTTATAATAATTCGCACAATATTATTACCTCACTTACAGAACTAAACATTTTAATAGCCTCCGATTACTAAGCACTTTATTGGAATATTGGATAACCTCTTCACCTGAGTTTATATGTTAGGCAACCTAGCACATAAATCATCTATAAGGTTTGAACCTGTGATCTTTAGGCTGGTCGTGTGCACCTGCGCCATCGGGATATTGAATTACGAAGTATCGATTACATCATCTGTAAGTACTATCCAAGCACTCTTTGGTAACTTACCTACTTAGGTTTTGTCTTATTGTGTTTGTTATACATATGTGTTAGGCCATAATATCGACTGCCGGCAGAAGTTATCAGCCACCAGACAAAGACTAGCCGCCAAGCGCTTCGTCGTGTTTCGGCATGATGTCTGGTGAAGCCTTACGGAGGACGGGTTGAGCAGTTGTGTTGCGATGTGTGCCAGGTACGATGCGCCAAATGTTGTTGTGTCAGGAGTTTGCCCGTGGAGTATCCCCAGATCAGTTTCCCTCTGGCGCAGCATCGTTGGTCGTGTTGTTGGGTTTAAAATTATATCACCTCGCTCAACTGCCGTCTTCTTTCCTATTCACTAAGTTTTTTAAGTGAATAGGCTTAATAAACTAGCGCGCTTTACCATCAACAATTGCATTACTGCTTACCATCAGGCGGGATTGTAGTCAAGCACTACTTTATAATATAAAATCGTAATATTGCTTTTCTCTACACTATTTTCTTCGTGTAAATTGTGTGTACAAATAAAGATTTTAAAATGATGCTTCTTCTCATAATCCATACTAATATTATAAATGCGAAAGTAACTCTGTCTGTCTGTCTGTTACGCTTTCCCGCTTAAACCTCTCAACCGATTTTGATGAAATTTGGCACAGACAATCTTTAGACCCTGAGAAAGAACGTAGGATACCTTTTATCCCGGAAAAAAATGATGTTCCCGAGGGAAATCTAAAAAGCGCGATATAACCGAACTCCACGCGGGCGAAGCCGCGGGCGGAAAGCTAGTTATATATATAGGCCTTCCTATACACCAATTAAATAATGGGTAGGCAATATATGTACGCCTTTCAAGGCAACACATATTGACATAACATATTTTTACATTACACCTGTATGTTGTACAACTGAACAAATAAATTTTGAATTCGAATTTACTATTTTAACTCATATAATTGTTATAAAATATTTATTTATCGATTTACTTCAGGCATCAAGGCCCATATAAACATGTAAAATGCTATATTAATATAAAAACTTAAAATACTATAAATACATATAATATAACATTAACTAAAAGTACCAATGTAACTTTTCTAAAGTTATATGTACTTTCTAAGTATATCATGGACACCAATGCTGATTAAAAGGTGAAGGAAAACGTCTTGTGGAAACCTGGATTTTTAAGTATGAACTCACCAACCCGCATTGAGTAAGCTTGGTGATTACGCTTAATCCTTCTCTGTATGAGAGGAGACCTGTGCCCAGCAGTGGGACGATAAAAAGGTTGAAAATGAATGTATTTATTTTGAATGTCTATGTATCTATTTTAGTGTATTATACGTGTATTTGCACCAACGACGTTCCCATTTTTTGTCCAGGAAAACCTCTATTTGCCAGGAACAGGACTCTCAGGTTGCCTGGAACAATTTGCATTTGATAACGCCGCTCGTTGTATATTTTGAAATGTTAATTGTATTTTTTATGTCTTCTTCTTCAGCCTATAGATGTCCACTGCTGACCAAAGGCCTCCCCCAAGGCTTTCCACGATGACCGATCTTGTGCTGCCCGCATCCATCGGCTTCGGCTTCCCGCGACCTTCACCAGGTCATCGGTATACCTTGTTGGCGGCCTGTTTTTTTTTTTTTTAAATAATTGTAAACTAGTGCTTGACTGCAATCCCGCCTGATGGAAAGCAGTGATGCAATCGTTGATGGTAAAGCGCACTAGTTTATTAAGCGTATTCACTTAAAAACTAAGGAATAGGAAGGATGACGGCAGTTGAGCGAGGTGATGCAATGTTAAACCCAAGACCAACACGACCAAACGAAGCCGCGCTAGAGGGAGATTGATCTGGAGACTCTCCACGACCAAACTCCCGACACATCAACATTGGCGCATCGTACCCGCCACACATCGCAACACAACTGCTCCAGACCCGTCCTCCGTACGGCTTCACCCAGACATCATGGCGAAACACGACGAATCGCTTGGCGGCAAGACTTTGTCTGGTGGGTGGTAACTTCTGCCGGCAGCCGATGTTATGACCTACCACCGAGATTATGGCCTACCACCGAGAACCTCCCTACGCTGCGTCTTCCGGTACGTGGCCGCCACTCCAGAACCTTACTGCCCCATCGGCTATCGGTTCTACGAGCAATGTGCCCTGCCCACTGCCACTTAATTTTAGCGACTCGAAGAGCTATGTCGGTGACATTGGTTCTTCTGCGGATCTCCTGATTTCTGATTCGATCACGCAGAGAAACTCCTAGCATCCTACTCCTAGCTCTTTCCATTGCCATTTTTTATGTAATGTATTTCTTTAGAGTACAATAAAGTATATATAAATAAATATTTCCCTCCCTTTCCCACGTGTTATTTTAACCATACCCCTTTTATACACACACCACGCCTCACCATCAAAAATATTGTGATAATATATTACATCTCAAAAATTATCTCACGAATGCTCTCCTATGATTCAAAACACGTTTCGAGATGGGCCCGACGTTTTAGAAAGAGGGCCGACCCTCAGGGCAATGCCCCTTAGTTCCTCTTTTATTTTTTTAGAGTTCTCAGTACAGCCCTTAGAATCCTTTTGAATAGAAGTAAAAAAGGATAATGTGTAGGGTCTCATGTATCTATGTGAAGATTGTTGTCGATCTGTAAGCGGAGCGTGACGAAAGAGGCTTTGATTTTTCTTTTTGAGGTAGTAGGTAAATTACAAATTACAGATGTCGTGGTGGCCTAGTGGTTAAAACACCAGCCTCTCAAGTATGAGTGCGCGGATTCGATTCCAGGTCAGGCAAGTACCAATGTAACTTTTCTAAAGTTATATGTACTTTGTAAGTATATCTTGGACACCAATGACTGAAGGTGAAGGAAAACATTTTGAGGTAACCTGGACTTTATAAGTCTGAAATCGCCAACCCGCATTGAGCAAGCGTGGTGATTACGCTCAATCCTTCTCTGTATGAGAGGAGACCTGTGCCCAGCAGTGGGACGATAAAGGTTGATGATGATGATGATGAGGTAAATTACGAGTCTTAAGTATGGTAATTAAAATAAAAGCCCTTTATTCAAATACGCAGATGGCTACAAAGGTATAGCTTCGAACAAGCGGAGATTTGGTGGTCCCCGCCACCGGGCTGCAGGCAGTCCAAGGAGGCTTTGCCATCCCTGGATGACAAGCTAACCAAAAGGCTGTTGCGCCTGGATAGGAAAGTCCTACGATTGATCACGGGGATCATCACGGGACACTGCTCGCAGAATAAGCATCTCCACACAATAGGCATAACGGACAGCCCTCTGTGCAGAACCTGCATAGAGGCTGACGAGACAGTTGGGCATGTACTTTTCGAGTATACAGGCGTTACCCAAATTAGAAGATAAAACCATAGGGGCACCAAGATCTTACTCAGATGTTCTCAACAGGCTAGGAGACCTGATGGGCTTCTGGAGGGAGGTGGGCTGGCTGGAATAACCGCCAAAGGCCGCCATGGCCCACGCACAATTATCCACTGGAGGGACTGAGTGCGGAAACCAAACCAGTAACATAGAACAAACCAGTAACATAGAAGTAGGGTAAAAAAGTCTGTAGTTTTACGGCTCCTTTTATATCATGGGGCGCTGTTCTATTGGCGTAGTCTAATATACAAGTGTAAGTACGCTGAACTAACATAACATGATCAGCCTGTAATGATCCCACTCCTGGAACCTGTGACAGACCAGATGGTGACAGGGAAAGGGACGTAATCTACCACGCAGGTCCAGTGCAGATTGGTAGATGTCACAAGTTTTCGTTGGACTCACCAAATTATGCTGGTTGACTTTCCAAACGAATAGAGTTTTCCCTTAGGCAAGTTAACTGTACCGCAATATCGGGGCGAATATATTTTTTTTGATAATGGCGTCTCGTACTTCGTTGGCGTAAAAGTACTATCCTGTGGTAGCCTTTTTTTTGTTTCTTCCCACCTTATACGGACCAAGAACCTTCCGAACTGTCGTGTCCGGTGAGGACCTGCGTTAGGCGGAAGGTGAGGGCGCCGTGGCGCCTCTCTAGCCACTCCTCAAAGAGGGGACTTACCGCCGCTACTGTGGCGTGCCCAATACTGTGGTAGCCTTAAGAGAAACTGAAAACCTTCAAGCCAGGGGCAGTAGTAACGTATGAGGCTTATATAGAGATCGGCATAACCACGTCGTGATCTTCTTCTTGATGACGTTTATATACTGTTCGTTTAACAGTACATTAATTGACAGTTATTTTTCGTATCGATTTAAAGCGCCCCACTTGCGCTAAGAAACATAACATAACATAATTATGTTCCCACTCCTGAGACATATGCCTCTTCCCTGTGAGAGGGAGTGGGCCGTAATCTACCACGCGGGCCCAGTACGAAGTGACAGCGGTGACAGTGACAGCTGCTTAATAACTCAGTATTTTGTATCAGAACTAAACCATTTAATATTCATACACTTTAATAATAGACGCTTATAAACAGACCCGATATTGGCCCCGATTCCCTGGTCGCAAACTAAATTAAATTTAGCTTCAGTGCATCTTTTTCTTTATAATTCAATAAGAAAAGGACAGAAGATAAAATGTTAGTTTAGACCTGTCAAATTAGGCTGCTCCTGATAGCATATTGGCATATTTTTGGTCGCCATGTTTATAATCGCGTCTAAACTGTCTATGGAGTATCTTAATTTGACAGGATTAAACTAAAATGTTATCTTCTATCCTTTGCTTAATGATATAGAAGGAAAAAGATGTAGGTAATAATGATGATAATTTAAAATTAGTTTACTTTGTAAACAAAAGAATCGGCGCCATTAATAATAAATAAATAAATAAATATATACGGACAAATCATACAGATTGAGCTAGCCCCAAAGTAAGTTCGAAACTTGTGTTATGGGATACTAACTCAACGATACTATATTTATAATAGATACATATATAGATAAACATCCAAGACCCAGGCCAATCAGGAAAAGATCGTTTTCCATCATGACCTGGCCGGGGATCGAACCCGGGGCCTCCACGTCGCAGACGTGCAGACGCACGTCGCCATTGTTTAGATAATACATGACGCATGTTCATCATCAACCTTTTTATCGTCCCACTGCTGGGCACAGGTCTCCTCTCATACAGAGAAGGACAGAGCGTATATTATAAACACGTGTAACAGTGCACCATTTTAAATTATTAAATAGTGCATTACATGTGTCATAATAACGTTATCACTTTGGCCTTGCACGGGTAAACAAATAATTGTTAGATTAATTATAATTTATTCAAATATGAAATCTATAATATAGATGACATTCTACGTGTTTCTAAATATTTTTTTTTTACATATTATAAACTAGTGTTTCACCGCAATCCCGCCTGATGGTAAGCAGTGATGCAATCGTTGATGGTAAAGCGCTCTAGTTTATTAAGAGCTTATTCAGTCTAGCTTGTAGTCAGACGTAAACACCGCCGCTGGCAAATTAAACAATAAAACTTAAGTGTTTGTTCTAGTTGTGTGTCTAGTCGTATTTCTTTGGTCTTCCTGTATTATATTCTACTCAAAACCTGGCTACTTTGGATTCAGTGGAGAGGCGTGCGAAGAGGCTAATTGGCGACCCAGACTTAACTAGAAACGATCTCCAAAGCCTGGAGCACAGGCGTAGAGTAGCCAGCCTTTCGGTGTTCTAATTCTGGTGAGTGTGCAAGGGAATTGCATGATTTAATTCCCCCATCTCCGTTCGACCATCGGACGACCCGTCGTACGGCGAGTTTCAACACTTACGTTGTTGACACCACTGCGATCCGGACGAAGCGTTTCGCTTCCTCTTTTATACCGTGTACATCGAGGGACTGGAACAATTTGCCAGCGACGGTGTCCGTCGCAATGCAGTTTGAGTGTCTTCAAGGCTAGGGTGAATAGGCTCTTAATAAACTAGCGCACTTTACCATCAACGATCGCATCACTGCTTACCATCAGGCGGGATTGCGGTCAAGCGCTGGTTTATCTTCTTCTTCTATATAAATAAAAATGAATTGTTGTTCGTTAGTCTGGTTAAAACTCCAGAACGGCTGGGCCGGTTGAGCTGATTTTGGTTTTAAAATGTTTGTCGTAGTCCAGGGTAGGTCTACACGGTGAGCAAATAAGGAAAAATTGCGAGTAAGATAGAGTAAAACGACAATTCCATTTTCCCATATAAAAGTTGACCACTTACTTTCTGTCAAACATTTGACAGTATTTGTACTCTCAGTTCCACTCGAATTGAAGAACGCATTAAAAAGACTTTTGGATCGACAACATAGTATCAACTTTGCTCATAAAATCGTGTATTTAAATTTCAAAATATAAAAATAATTGTAGACATGTTGACATGTTTGACGGGTGCCAACCTTACAGTGTTACCAACTCTCAAAAATATTTAAATACGTCCATGGATACAACGTGTATGTGCGCGGATAAGCTATATTTATATAATATAGCATAACGTTATGCTATTAAAAAATATTATAACACCCTAATATTTGCGTTCAGCTTTTTTACCATTTTCATAGACCACACAGAAATAACGCTACATTTGTCTGATTCAAAGCATAATTAATGAATAATAAAACCGTATATTATCTTAAAACAATATTTCTACAAAAACCGACCAGAAAGTTACTCAGTCATACCGAAGAACACTCCTGACTAGATTAGCACTGAAGAAGAGCAAGAAATTGCACGTGAAGAGCGCCGCCTTAGTATGGCTCGACTGCGTGCTTCTGACTCACAAGAGCAAAGGGAAGCAGCCCGTGAACGGCTTGGTTAACAATGCGAAATAGTCGAGTAAACCTCAGAGAAGTCAGAGATTAAAAGCTAAATAATTTACGAAACACAAGAAGAAATTCATCAAATACTGATTTGATTCAGGCAGCGTTTCAATACGATTGCAGCAATGATTACTGCTTGCATACTAGCGTTTGGTGGAACTGGCAAGACATTCCTCATGTCAGTAGTTTTAGCCACTGTTCACGCAAGATCCTACATTGCCGTTGCAGTTGCTTCTTCTGGAATAACAGCCACATTGCATATTCTGCATTAAAATTTCCGTTAAATCTTCAATCTATTGAAGAACAAACATGTCACATTACAAAGCGCTCCGCTGTGGCCAAAGTTTTATCCGAATCGAAGATCATCATCTGGGACGAATGCAAAATGTCGCATAAACGCGCATTGGAAGCATTTAACCGAACATTGCAAGATATAGGTAATGACTCGAGATGTTTTGGAGGCGCAATGATTTTACTGTCTGGCGATTTCCGCCAAACATTGCCAGTAATTCCCAGATCGACTGCTGCCAACGCAATAAACGCTTGCCTCAAATCATCGAATCTATGGCGCTATCTTAAGAAACTTCAGCTGACAACAAACATGAGAGTTGCATTGCTGAACGATGCATCTGCTGAAGATTTCTCTGAGAAATTGCGGAATATCGGTCGAGTACCTGTCGACGAATCCAGCGGACTAATTTCATTTCGTCAGAATTTCTGTAACTTTATCTTATCGAAAGACGTACGACATCAACAAAGTATTCCCAAACATCATTACTAACCTCAAAAATAATGTATGGTTGAGTAAGCGAGCAATATCGGCAGCGGAAAATAAAGATGTAGATGACTAAAACTACATAATTCAGAATGAGAACATTGGTACACTGCATTCTTTCAAATCTATTGACTGTGTAACAAATGAAGATGATGCCACCAACTATCCAATAGAATTTTTAAACTCCTTGGATGTACCTGGCTTACCACCGCACACTTTACGACTAAAGATTGGTTCCGTAGTAATCATGATTCGAAACTTAAACCAACCATAACTGTGCAACGGAAGACGGTGGTAAGTAAATTTATGAACAATTTGATTTACGCCACAATACTCAATGAAAAATTAAAAGGTAAGGAAGTTCTCATTCCGAGGATCTCGATGATCCCAGTAAAAGGTAGCCTAAGTCCTTTCTCAGGGTCTAAAGATTGTCTGTGCCAAATTTAATCAAAATCGGTTGAGAGGAAAGCGTAACAGAGAGACAGACAGAGTTATTTTCGCATTTATAATAATAGATAAAAAATAATAAGTATGGATTATCATAATTTAAAAAGAAAAAAATTGGATCATGTGATATGATATTGCATTTAAGGCAGAACAAAGTTCGCCGGGTCAGCTAGTAATTTATAAAAAAAAAATGAATAAATAACCTCAAACATCATTCATTCTCTTGGCCTTATCGTTTTGCCATTTCACCCTTATTTTTGAGATTTCTTTGGTCTTCTCCATTCTTACTCCCATTGACTTTAATATAAGCGTAAAAATAATGTGGAAAATTACGTTTGTAATTTAAAGTAGCCAACTTCTGTCTGCGAATTCGTCCGCATGAAATGGATTACTTCTTCGAACCACTTCTTCGCATCGCATCGCCTATCATCTGCCCAGCTCATTTTAATAGACACACATAAACACACACATCATCCTCTGGCGCAGCATCGTTGGTCGTGTTGTTGGTTTAAACATTGCATCACCTCGCTCAACTGCCGTCTTCCTTCCTATTTACTCAGTTTTTTTGAGTGAATAGGCTTAATAAGCTAGTGCGCTTTACCATCAACGATTGCATCACTGCTTACCATCAGGCGGGATTGCAGTCAAGCTCTAGTTTATAACTATTAAAACTTCATTAGATTTTCTTTTTAGCCTTTTTCAAGAATTCGTCAAATAAACATGAACTGATTTTTTTTTTAAATTCGACCGTTTTTTCAGAAATTGGCGCAATCCAACAAACAAACGTAATTAATTCATTTTCTTTATAGACTACATGTCACCTTAAATTAATTATACAAGGTCGATAGAATTTGGAACCATTTCCATTTATGTTATTAACGTGAACATAAAATGTACAAGATTATGATAATAATGGGCCATAGTAAAAATTATTTTAGTATAATTTTCTCATAACAATAAAGTTTTGACATCCCGTCCCGACATGGTGGTCTCATTAAGCCGACATTAGGAGTTGGGGTGGATCCAATAAAAATGATTTAACTGTTCAAGTAATTTCATTTGTCTTAATTGACGTGAGTGATTAGCGTTTTTTCTATCGTTATTTGTAAGAGGGGTAAATTATAGTTTTAAACTTTGAAGGACGGCTTGGAATTTTGATGTTTTTGTTATGTTTCTTGTAACCAATAAAATGTTGAATGATTTGCATGTATTTATAGAGAACTGAAGACTTCTCTTCTTCTTCTTCAGCCTATAGATGTCCACTGCTGGACAAAAGGCCTCCCCAAGGCATTCCACGCTGACCGGTCTTGTGCTGCCCGCATCCATGGGCTTCCCGCGGCTTTCACCAGGTTATCGGTCCACCTTGTTGAGGGCCTCCCTACGCTGCGTCTTCCAGTACGTGGCCGCCACTCCAGAACCTTACTGCCTCATCGGACATCAGTTCTACGAACAATGTGCGCTGCCCACTGCCACTTAAGTTAAGCGACTCGAAGAGCTATGTCGGTAGTCGGTAGACTTCTCATTGCTTACCTATTCTTATTATTGCTGTAAAGATATTGTTTATGTGCCATCCATACTAATATTATAAATGCAAAAGTAACTCTGTCTGTCTGCGATTTTGATGAAATTTGGCACAGACAATCTTTAGACTCTGAGAAATGACATAGGCTACCTGTTTTTGGATAAGAAAAACGATATTCCCGAGGGAAATCTAAAAAGCGCGATATAACCGAACTCCACGCGGGCGTAGCCGCGGGCGGAAAGCTAGTACTTAATAAATAAATACATATTACATATTAAGTGTTCATTCAGGCCTAGAATAAAAATCTGAATTGTCCGCGCCGCCCCCTTAAAGGGCGTGGCGGGGGCAATCCAGATTTTTATGGTGGAATCGTCAAATAAACTATATGCTAATCGCTCGCAATCTCAGCTCGCAACTCTCTACCCAAGATTACCGATTACAGCAGAGCGCAAGGTAATCTTTGTGCGCTATTCTTTGCGATAATCGCTATTCGTGCGGTAATCTTTAGTCGCATGCGTTTTTTTGGCAATTACACCTTACATTTTGTCAGTGTCTACTGCGTGGGTTATTTAAAAGTTAAAAATAAGCCCCCATACTTACTTTGATTGGTAATTAGGGGAATTCATACATGTTCTGCGAGTTTTCCTGGGGGAGGCAGCTGCCCTCTTCTGGGTACATCAATGGACTATGATGATCTAGAGTTAGTTATAAGCGTTATTAAAAAAAGCCGCGGCCTGCATCCAGATCTTCCCTGCAATTTTGGTCAGGTCATCCGACCACCTAGTCGGTGGGTGTCCGACGCTGCGCTTGCCGATACGTGGGCGCTATTCAAGAGCCTTTCTGCCCTATCGGCCACCGCCTCTATGTGCTATGTGCCCCGCCCACTGCCACTTCAAAGAGCTAATCCACTGGGCTATGTCGACGACTTTTGTTCTTCTACGGATCTCCTTATTCCTGATTCGATCACGTAGAGAAACACCTAGCATAGCTCTCTGTGCGACCTTGAGCTTTCTTATCTGGCCTATAAAGAAGAATGATGAAGTATCTTAGATGTAGCCAACCCAATTCAAAATTGATTTTAAAATGTTATTTATTCACCAACATCCTAAGGAAAGTTATAAAAATGTAAAAAAAAAAAAATTCGCTAATCGTATTTCTGACTAAGTCTCATCCTTATGCAAATAATAATAAAAAAAAAACTTGTGTGCATTGTGGTTTGCATTATGTCAACAAATTATATTGAACTCGACCCTTGGACAAGCAGAAAGGCGATAGCGGAGACCAGTGAACCGACCTGAGGGGTCGACGAACCCTTATCGGTTGCATTTCTCTGTTAACAAGTAAATCAAGTGAAGTGCTTCGCGAGAATTTGTGTATCACTGCAGTGCAACTGTTGTTTTATGTACCAGTATCTTTTTTAAAAACACAATGATTAAAAAGGTTGTTTTAGGTAAAAACTTCTTCCTTTTAGCGTGTCCACGGAAATCAAAAGGTTGGCCCGAAATTTGGCTACGTGTTTGGCGCCATCACTGGCGTCCACAAGTTCCTATAACGTGTAGCTGACAGGACACACAGCGTGTGGAGGCATGAGGAACAGGGTATATAAAGTTCCCGCATCCTCCATAGAAAAGGGAGGATCCTCCGACCAGACAGGTGTTATGTCTGGCGGGCACTTGCGCAATCGTAGATTTTGGGAAGTTGTATGTGTTTAATTGCACGGTAAACTCTGCTTGCGAGATGTAGAATTCGTGTGACGTCAGTGTGACGTGTTGTTCCATGTGGCGTTTGTACGTTTGTAGGTACCGCGTATTCTGTAATCTGTGGTACCGCTACACAGCGTTTGTTTATCGATAGCACGTTTACAGTAAAAGGCGGGAAAGTATGATTTTTTTTTTGTTTTTTAAACTTTGCGCCACACTAGGGATTACCCCTGTATCTTGGGCGCGTATATAAACATTTTATACTCACATACACAAAGAGCCAAACCTGCATCAAATACTTGTAGGCTATATAAATATGACGTCGTCCTCGTCAGCGATGGCGGAGCGTTAGGGTCGTCACAAATCTTGGTGTAGTGGTAAAGGTGGTCCATTTCGTAGGTGGCGTTTTGAATTAAAACTCGAAGTGTACATATACGGTCCAATCTTGGCAATAACAATGTAAATAGGCAAACCGACAGTTTCGCCCCGGAGAAGTGCCGTGGTCTGCGCCTCAAAGCGAAGTCACCGTTCGACAATTCCCAGTTTCCAAAACGAGTCTTTCCAAGTGCCGCCATTACAAAGTAACGTCACAGCGTTTGCCCCATCATCATCATCATCAGCCCCTACTCGTCCACTGCAGGACGTAGGCCTCCTTCATGGCACGCCAACAAGCTAGATCCTGAGCAGTTCTCCGTCAGCCACTACCAGTCACCTCTTTGATGTCGTCGATTCATCTCGCCCAAGGGCGTCCCACGCTACGTTTGCCGAGACGCGGTCTCCACTCGAGGACTCGTTTACCCCAACGGTTGTCGATCCTGCGGCGTATGTGACCAGCCCATTGCCACTTCAGCTTGCTAATCTTCTCAGCTATGTCGGGTGACTCTGGTCCTCTGTCGGATCACCTCATTTCTGATGCGGTCCTTCAGAGAAACGCCCAACATAGCCCGCTCAATAGCTCGCTGAGCGGCTTTAAACTTATGGACAAGTGCGTTTGCTCCACTACTACACAAATCAAATGAGCAATTTTTATTAATATAAATGGTACTGAAATCCACGACAAATATTTGTTTCCTTGCGGAAATCGAATCCCCGACACGTATTGCAGTAGTCTATCTCTCACCCACTGCACTAACCGTGTTATCGTTAGTCATCTAGTGCTTTCATTTGTATTCGCAAAACTTCGCATAAAAAGTCGTTCAAGCTCGAGCGTTCAAGGCAACAGTAGCAGACTCATCATCGCTATCGAGATCATCTGATAGCAGTTGTTTTATGCAATGAAAAGTGCTTATTGCCAGCCATTGTTTAGTTTAGACGCGGAAAACTTACTATTAAAAAGAACAGAAGATATTCACTTTTACTATACAGGGAGTGGGGCTTGTGGCTAGTGGCGGACATTTTTTTTATAATTATAAACTAATGTTTGACGGCAATCCCGCCTGATGGTAAGCAGTGCTGCAATCGTTGATGGTAAAGCACGCTAATTTATTAAGAACCTTTAAGACACTTAAATTGTAGTCCGAAGGAAACACCGCCGCTGGCAAATTGTTCCAGTACCTCGATGTTCACGGTATAAAAGATGATGCGAAACGCGTCATTCGGATCGTAATGGCGTCAATAACGTAAGGGTGGAAACCCATACGACAGGTCATCCGATGTTGGAACGGAGATGGGGAATTAAATCATACAATTCCCTCGCACACTCTCCAAAATGCGTCCTTTATAACACCGACCGGCTGGCTACTCTTAGCCTGTACTCAATTTTAGGCTCTATTAGCTTGAATGAGCATTTAGTATGTCAGTTGCAACTTTGCATGCATCCTTGCTAATAAAATAAATGTGTAAGTGTGTTTGTTTGTTTCGCTTTCACGCCTAAACTACTGAATGGATTTGGGTTGGACACACAGTATTTACATTTTTACCCCGATATTCCCACGGTATCGAAATTTACACGGGTGAAACCGCGGGTCTAGCTGGTTGCTAGTAAAATGAAGACAAAGAAAATACAATAATCTGTAAAAAAAAGCGGAAAAAGAAGTACGGAGAAAGCTGACCGCTCTTAACGATAACAGCGCCCATTGTGTCACCTTTTATAAAAACTTCATTTTTTTATAAAATTATAATCTGGTGCTTGACCGCAATCCCGCCTGATAGTAAGCAGTGATGCAATTGTTGGTGATAAAGCGCGCTAACTTATTAAGAGGCTATTCACTCAAAAAAACTGAGTGAATAGGTAGGAAGACGGCAGTTGAGCGAGGTGATGCAATGTTAAACCCAACAACACGAGCAACGATGCTGCGCCAGAGGGAGATTGATCTGGAGACCATCCACAATCAAACTCCCGACACAATAACATTTGGCGCATCGTACCCAGCACACATTGCAACACAACTGCTCACATCCGTCCTCCGTATACAACTCACCATCTCAACATTCTCAACGTTAATCCCAGTCGCATCCGAAGCTTTTTCAGCTTTGGAGTCTGGGGTCGGCGCTTTAGCAGTCTAGCTGCTGATATTGGCAAAACTTCGATATTTTCCGTGAAGCGACGGTTTGACCTCTACAACCCGAAGGAGATATCGAAGCATTGCAGTTAGACCAATGGTTTGACTTTTTGAGGGCTCTAGCAACCCGTAACGACTGCCATTAGAACTTGCTTTCCGAGGCACGACCAGACCAGTGCAAATATTCATATTCGTGCATACAAATATTTGCACTCCGGGGGGACCTATGTGTATTTATTAACTTCTGTAATTTATATGCTGTACGCCTGTATATAATTACGACTATTCTATTCTAAGAGGACAAACAACATAAAAAGCGAGTTAACAGCAAACAAAACAATATATTAGCACTAGAAAAACAAAGAACATTAGCATTTAAAACGTTTTTTTTTGTAAAAAGGGAGGTGATAAAGTTCCTCGGCGTCACGGCGCGCGCGCAACAACAATGATCTGGGAATGCGAAGTCCTGGCTTTATTCCTGTGCAGAGTTACATGTATAGCTTGTTTTAAAATTATGTGACCAATGTATAAACAAACACTGATCAGCACACTAATTGCGTAACATACTGTTACTATAGTTTTTTTTGAGTGTTTGGCTTGGTTCCTAAGACCTTTGAGCCATTTCTTCATTGTAATCTTGTTTTCTTTCGTAATCCTATCTCCTTTCGTTTCCCGCGTGAACCGACTAGGAGGAAGGTTCGAGACAAAGTCATGATGTGGCCACTATGCTACTATATTTCAATGTTGTTTATGAATTATTCACTGAATGCACATTTTACTACATAAATCACGTGTTGTTATTTAGTAAACGACACTATAAATAATTTTGAAAGTTCAATTAAAAATGAGCGTGAGCGTGAGCGCAGTGAGATTAGGCACCCGGTACACATCGCAACACAACTGCTCAGACCCGTCCTCCGTACGGCTTCACCAGACATCATGCCGGAACACGATGTATCGCTTGGCGGCAACACTTTGTCTGGTGGGTGGTAACTTATGCGGGCGGCTGATGTTGTTGCCTACCACAAAGACTAAACGAGCGACGAGCGCAACGAGCGAGTGTTAAAACTAGACGAGCTCGGCGATACCTATCTACTCCAAAAAGCTGAAGCAAACTCAGAGGTCACAGTCTTCTTCAAAGTTCAGACATAATCATGGTCTAATGAAATATGAAGTCCATGTAGAATCGATGTCTGAGACGGTCTTCTGAGGAAAGCACCACATAGATTGAGAGGCCCTGTCCAGTCTGTGCACTGTATTCATGTCAGAAATCATGCAGCTCAACTCAATACTTCAAGAAGAACTTAAATGTAACTTAACTATTTATTTATTTATGATTAACTAAAACGGTACAATACTAATTACATTAATTAACATAGAAACAATCAATTACATTAATTAACTTAAATTTTACTACCTTCTGCTAACAGTGGACTCTCTCGCATACTTTCTTTGACAGAAAACCAAACATACACGCATAAGCTTGTTCCATTCATCCGAAAACATGTCACATTCAGGGTTGGTGATCAGAAGGGCATTCAGCATCTTTAGACTACGACAGACCGGGGATTCAGCTCTGCTTACTGTTTTTGCTGGTAAATAACATAAAGAAGCTCAACAATTCGACAAACTATACCAAAGAAAAGACATTTGGGTAGGCCACGTGAATAAGTTAACTTTGGCAGACATTTTTAAATATATCGGACTTGGAAAGCTGTTGGCATAACGTCCAAAACGAACTTCGTGTTCTATCAATATGATCGTGCCATATTCTCAAGTGTGTGTGGGCATAAATTAAGATGTTAACTATTATATTATGACACCTCTGCGGGGCGCCAGGAGTATGTTTACGAGTGGCACGTGCCTTGTTTTTGTTAAGGGGATGTTTTCACGCCAAAGTTATAAATTATAAGTAAATTGAGCTTAGTATAGGTACCGACCGATCAATGGCATTTTGCTCGTTAAAACGCCGTGTTATCATCATCATCAACCTTTTTATCGTCCCACTGCTGGGCACAGGTCTTCTCTCATACAGAGAAGGATTAAGCATAATGACCACGCTTGCTCAATGCGGCTTGGCGATTTCAGACTTAAAGTCCAGGTTTCCTCCAAGATATATTAAGAAAGAACACATAACTTAGAAATGTTCAATGGTACTTGCCTGGAATCGAACCCGCACACTCATACTTGTGAGGCTGGTATTTTAACCATTAGGATACCACGACATCCCCGTTAATATCTACGCTTGTCGATCTAGGTACACACGAAAGCACATCTAGCTACTACATTCTGTCAGATTTCAAGGTTGATTGGAAATATTTGACAGTTTGGGGTAGCTTGACCTGCTTATGTCCGTACATAGAATCATGTACGGAATTCATGATAAGAGTTTTCGTGTCTCTGTTATTATACCTAATTGCGTAACACACTATTAGTATCAATTTGAATCCTTTTCAAGCTTCAAGCATATTGCTAATCCATTACTCCAAATGTTCCAAAAATGTGTCTCTTCAACAAGGTAAAGAACGCAATGAATATTGTTGAACTGTCAAAATGAAACCTATTGCTACTGTTACTTTGCTACGCAATTACCCTGCAGGTCTATCAGTATTAATGGCTTTCATTAAAACAGTTCAAGAACATTAATTCCATTATTTATATTGCCGAAGGAAGACGGTAGTTGAGCGAGGTGATGCAATGTTAAACCCAACAACACGACCGACGATGCTGCGCCAGAGGGAGATTGATATGGAGACCCTCCACGACCAAACTCCCTTTTATGGTGAATTCGTCAAATTCTGTATGAGGCCTTTAATAGTTATTTGTTATACAAGAGTGCAAAGTTGCTTTTTAACCGCGTGTTCAATTTTGATGACCGAGCAAGCGAGGAAATGACTAAATGCAATAAAAAAATGTTTACAATCACAAGATAGGTACACTTTTATTTCAGTTTAGGTATTAATTACTACATTATGACAGGTAAGTATTACAGAATAATCTTTAAATTATAATAAAATAATACTAAAGTATAATTAAGAAAATTTTAAAGTAACGTTGCTACAGTTATTTAAATTGAGTGTAATATTTTTGTTTGGTACTGTAATATTGGTGTTAGTCACTTGTGTACTGTTTTTCGGTAAACTGTCTGTCATACTTAATAGTTGTACCGATTCATCGGATTCCCTTGGCGTGAATGTTGGAGAGAGAGGGAGATGGTTAGGTGTTTCATAACGGCTTATTTTTGATGTAGAAGGGCCAGTCCAAGTTTCCGATTGAGGCTCTTTCAGTGTAATGGCTCCTACGATGCCTTCACATATTTTAGACTTATTTTGGATGGAATCCTCTATGTATCCCTCTACAACTGCATTGGTCTTCCAGCCTCCGTGGCGCTTAAGGGAAACCAAAAGTGTGGCTGAAGTTCATCGGAAACAATGACCCGTGTACAACAGGGGTTCTGGAAGTTCAAGAAATGTTGCTATTTCTCGTGGGATACTGCCAATTTTATTAGTACCCATAGGCTGTCTAACACACTTTCCATTGCGATACTGTAGAAAAAAACGATTGATTGGAGTGTTAGGCGGCCGTAAGGCCTGATATTTCTCAACAATCGTTACGTATTCCTTGCGAATGACAAAGTTGCGGTCTCTTTTTGTCTTTGTATTAGGTAAATTAATTAATAGTAAGTCATCTGAATGTTTCTCAATGTTTTTGACATTAAGTTGTGTTAGTTCATTAGTTCAACATGCTCCGTTTATTCCAATAATAAGAACAACCTGCAATGTAAAGAGTATTGTAGTAGATAAATGAATAAAATTTATATGAACGCATAATTATGCCTATCAACATTTACTAAGTATACTATTTAATTGAGATTAATATATGTAAGTACTTAAGTAGATACTGAATGTGCAACTGACTTACTTTTGCCGCCAAATATACGGAATCGGGTGCTTCGTTAAGAAACTTTTCAATATCAGATACTGTGAAAACCTTCGATTTTTTTGGATGATGACCAGATGAGGCTCTTTTTAAAAATGCTACTAATTTAGGATAGGTATCGATATGTATGTCTGTTTTCATCTTTATTGTTGCTTTTAGCATCGAATACGTACTCCATAGAGTGCTTGCTTTCTTGTTCTCGGATAATTCTATAAAATATGCCAGCAAAACATTTTCTGAGAAAGTTTTGGCTCCTTTTGCTAATCGCCACGTGTTGAACATATCGTACTCTTTTAAATACTTCTCGCGTGATTGTTGAGGTAGAAAGTTCATTTGCGCATTATTAACAGTTTCAGTCAATTCTGTTGGCGTCAAACAAACTTCCTCGTCGCTAGAATCACTTATTTTAGTTTTTCACTTGTTTTCAAGTTTCTTTTTTTTAATATAAGGTTTAACAATGACGTGAAAAAATGCCGCGTAAAGAACCGCGTACAAAGAAAATTGAAAAAAGAACACCAAGAAGGTTCCGAATCTGAGTTTTTAACAAATTAAAAAAAGTTGTATGATATATTCGGCACCATAGAGGTAATTTTTTTTTTAATTTACAAACTTAGTGCACACGATGTTCTAAACTCAATTTACTTTATCCTCTAGAGAATAAAAACGGCTTTTCCAGTCAGATATTGAAGATTAAAAATACTCTTTCCGAGATGGTGGGATGAAAAAAGTTTTTTTGTACAAGTTCATTAATTTATTCAGGGTTTACAGTTTTGTAAGGCATTTCGATAATATTTTTGTTCTTTTATTGTCTATTCTGCTGTCTTACCTCCTACTAATGTAATTATTAAGATTCTGTACAAAAAATAACTAAATCTAACAACTTTGATAACACCGTACCCAAACGTCTGTAATTAATTGCGTAATAGCGTAATAGTTAGCTATTACGCAATTAATTACAGCCATTTCCTAAGCACAAAACGCCTTTGTTCAGTTGCTCATCTAAGTCTTAGCTCACATGCTCACGACAAGACCCTCATTCATTCGGCCACAGACCAGTACAATATGCCGCAAGTCGGTATGGTAACAAAACCACCTAAATAGTGTAAATAGAATCATTAAATAGCGTAAATAGAATCATTAAACAATCTAAATATAATCATTAAATAGTGTAAATAGAAAAATATTTTCTGGAAATCTACTTTGGTTTTAGGTGTGTAAATTCACTGTTTTTACGGTTATGCGTAGGTATGCGCAATGTTATGCACGCAAAAAATTTATAATTGTGCTTATGAATGCATGCAATGGTACAGGCAACATGAGGGTTTTCAAGATATAACATTTAAAATATGTTTATTAATTAAACCTCGAAATGCCATTTGACTTTCAATGGCGCCGATTGTTTTGTTCACAAATAAACTAATTTGAAGTTTTTTTCTGCATCTTTTTCTTTATGTTGTTTTTTTTTTTGATTAAGAAAATGGTGGAAGACTTCATTTTAGTTTAATCCTGTCAAATTAAGATACTCAATAGATGACGCGATTATAAATTTGGCGACCAATATTACGCCAAATTACGTCAGGAGCGGACTAATTTGACAGGTCTGACAATTTATCTTCTGTCCTAGTTAAAGAAAAAGATGCTCTGAACTTGAAATTAATATAGTTTGTGAATAAGGAAATCGAGGCCAATATCATCTTAACGAGAAGGTTCCCAGGTAAGATTCTGTATAAAAAATAATTATCATAAAAACGGAAAAACAGATGAATTTGAAAACGTTCGTTTTCATTTAGGGTATTTTTACACCCGTTACAAACTGTGGGGTAATTGCGTAACACACTGATAAGGACGATGCAATGGTTTTCATTTCGACAGTTCAATGACGTTGATTGCGTTATTTACGTTGTTGAGCAGACACATTTTTCTAACATATAAAGCAATGGATTACTAATATCCTTCAAAATGATTCAGATTGTGATGAAAGTGTTTTAGGTTGGTTAAAAATATGTACTACTAGCTTTCCGCCCGCGGCTTCGCCCGCGTGGAGTTCGGTTATATCGCGCTTTTTAGATTTCCCTCGGGAACATCAAATTTTTCCGGGATAAAAGGTAGCCTATGTTCTTTCTCAGGGTCTAAAGATTGTCTGTGCCAAATTTCATCAAAATCGGTTGAAAGGTTTAAGCGGGAAAGCGTAACAGACAGACAGACAGACAGACAGACAGACAGACAGACAGACAGACAGACAGACAGACAGACAGAGTTACTTTCGCATTTATAATATTAGTATGGATGCTAGGCCAGTTCAAAGTGTGACTACAGACGTGCGTCTCACTGTACTATGGAATAGATAGCTGTTGTTACAGGGAGCTGACATACGATCCTTGAGGTCATTGCATTGCTGCCACACTTGGTAAGTAATATCTATAAACTAGATCACATAGTTAACTAAATGTAAAGAAAAATCTACATGACTCCGTTAATCGACTAAACGTATTTTTATTAAATTTATTTATTTATCAAGGCCCATTTAAACATATACGATACTATCCATACTAATATTATAAATGCGAAAGTAACTCTGTCTGTCGGTCTGTCTGTCTGTCTGTCTGTTACGCTTTCCCGCTTAAACCTCTCAACCGATTTTGATGAAATTTGGCACAGACAATCTTTAGGTCCTGAGAAAGAACATAGGCTACCTTTTATCCCGGAAAAATTTAATATTCCCGAGGGAAATCTAAAAAGCGCGATATAACCGAACTCCACGCGTGCGAAGCCGCGGGCGGAAAGCTAGTATTAACATAAAAACTTATACTATGTTATTATTAAAAAACTTATCTTATGTTAGTAAAAGAGAAACAGACCTCAGTTGGCGACATGAATATGTGCACGCACATGTCTGTCCGCCCTCCAGCCTCCGTGGCGTAGCGGTAGCGGACGCGGCCACTGCGCAAGGTGGCGCGGTTTCGATCCCCGCACAGTGCAAGTTTTGTATGCATGAATATGAATATTTGCACTGGTCTGGTCGTGCCTCGGAAAGCACGTTAAGCCGTTGGTCCCGGTTGCCATACGAACATCTAGTGGCAGTCGTTACGAGTTGTTGGAGCCCTCAAAAGTCTAACAATTGGTCTAACTGCAAGGCTTAGGATATCGCCTTCGGGTTGTGGAGGTCAGGCGGCAGTCGCTTCATGGAAAATATCGAAGTTTAGTCAAAATCAGCAGTTAGACTGGTTAAGCGGACTCCAGACTCCAAAGCTGAAAAGCTACGGATGCGACTGGGATTAACGCTGAGATGATGAAGATTCAACTCTAAAATATGTAATTGCAATAGTAGGCAAGAAATGTTGAATTCTTTCGAAAGTAAACGGAAATTTGATTTGAAAGAAAATTAACATCTTAAAAGTGTGAATTTCAAGAAGTTAATTTTCTAACTGCTACACTATCAAATTTGTTACAAATAAAGCTAATAAAGATTTTGTGTCCGTCACTTCATCTGCTTCGGAATGAAATCGAAAGGGTTTATGATGACAAGCATATTTTTTATCCCGCCATCGAATCTAGACAGGATTGTACACTCTCGCAGCCGGTCTGGGTTAATCATGTTTTTTACGTAGACGATGTCGCCAGCTGTTTGTTATCGGTTTAAATATTACTGTTCGAAATACTTCCTTAAAATACTACGTCCTGTATAGCTAGGAATGTTTTTGTCTACGATTAATCTGCTACTGAAAAACAAATTTCAAGCAACGTAATTATAATTTGACTAGCTTTCCGCCCGCGTGGAATTCGATTATATCGCGCTTTTTAGATTTCCCTCGGGAATATCAATTTTTTCCGGGATAAAATGTAGCCTATGTTCTTTCTCAGGGTCTAAAGATTGTCTGTGCCAAATTTCATCAAAATCAGTTGAGAGGTTTAAGCTGGAAAGCGTAACAGACAGACAGACAGACAGAGTTACTTTCGCATTTATAATATTAGCACATGGATTACATTTTCGAGCCGTTTGGGGCTAAAACTCTCGACTGAGCCGTGGTTTAATAGCTCATAGTCTTGTCATGGAAGTCAAAACGACTAGTAGACACTTCCCATGTCCTAAAAGCTGGCTTTTACCGTGGCCAGAGGATTTCCATCATCATTATACTATGTATACCTTTTTATTGTCCCACTTCTGGGCACAGGTCTGCTCTCATACAGAGAAGCGTAATCACCACGCTTGCTCAATGCGGGTTGGCGATTTCAGACCTAAAGTCCAGGTTTCCTCAAGAACATTTCCATACAACGTGACAATGCCGCTAGTTTTCTGGATACATCACCAGGCGACAGCAATTTTAGTTTATGAATAGTTTTTGGTTTTAGTTAGGATAAGTTTTGTTATTTTACTTATCATCATCTCAGCGGTAATCCCAGTCGCATCCGTAGCTTTTCAGCTTTGGAGTTTCCGCTTTACCAGCCTAACTGCTGATTTTGGCTAAACTTCGATATTTTCCGTAAAGCGACTGCCGCCTGACCTCCACAACCCGAAGGCGATATCGAAGCAGCTATATAGAAGCTAGACCAATTGTTGGACTTTTGAGGGCTCCAACAACCCGTAACGACTGCCACTAGATGTTCGTATGGTAGCCGGGACCAAAGACTTAACATAATTCCCAAGGCACGACCAGACCATTGCAAATATTCATATTTACGCATACAAATATTTGCACTGCGTGGGGATCGAACCCGCGCCACGGAGACTGTAAAAATTTTGTTATTTTAGTGTAGGCTTGTTGTTGTGTATTTGAATTTGATTAATATTATTTATAATGAAGCTTTAGTTAAGTTTTTATATCTGGAACTGCTTGACGGATTTGACAAATTCTTTTTGCATTTGGTAGTCAAAATTTGAGAAAGATTGTGATCATTATTAGGAGTCGAGTATAGAGAAGAAAAAGACAGTAAGATAAGGCCCACCTTATCTTACTGTCTTTTTCTTAAATTTTTTCAATATCAGCAAAGATATTGTCGGAATAGCAACGTAAATAACGCAATGAATGTAGTTGTAATATCAAAATGAAAACCATTCCTACTTTTAGTGTGTTAAGCAATGACACCGCTGTTCACGGTTACCCCCTGAACAGCGGTGTCGGTTTAGTTGCCATCCAATTCTGTTTTGGTTGAATTATTTTAGCGCGGATGCCCCCCAGAATGAAATAAGTAAATAAATAAATATAGTATTCGGACAAATCACACAGATTGAGCTAGCCCCAAAATAAGTTCCAGACTTGTGTTATGGGATACTAACTCAACGATACTATATTTTATAATAGATACGTATATAGATAAACATCCAAGACCAATCAGGAAATAAACATGAATTAGTCACCGTTATTGATTTTAAGGGAATTGTAAAGAAATCCAGACTCCCTCTCATCATTCCTCTCTAAAGCCGGAAGGAAGTGTCACCTCTCAAATTTTATCGTTTATTTTGGGATGCATGTCGTGCCGTAGAGGTGAACTATGCAAAAACGGGCGAGTTAAAAAAAACGCGGCAAATGCGAGTCGCACACGAAGAAAACATGTGTCTCCTGTAGGTAATTGGGAAAGCAGTAGGAAGTGGCGAATTGCGGGCATTTTGGGGGGCTGACTTCGTTCGTGTGGCGTGAGTTATGCTCCGCTCCTATTGATTGCAGCTTGATGTTATATAGCCTAAAGCCTTCTTGGTTTAATGGGCTATCCAACGCAATAACAATTTTTCATCAATCGGACAAACAAACTCTTCAAGCATAGGTATATAATACGGTCGAATTAAGTAACTTCCTCCTTTTTGAAATCGGTTAAAAAGAAAGAAAAGACATAGTTTTGTTATTTTTTTTTATTATTATTTTTATATATTATAAACTAGCGCTTGACCGCAATCCTGGCTGATGGTAAGCAGTGACGCAATCGTTGATGGTAAAGCGCACTAGTTTATTAAGAGCCTATTCACTCTAGCCTTGAAGACACTCAAATTGTAGTCCGACGGAAACACCGCCGCTGGCAAATTATTCCAGTCCCTCGATGTACGCGGTATAAAGGAGGAGGCGAAACGCTTCGTCCGGATCGTAGTGGTGTTAACAACGTAAGAGTGGAAACCAGCCGTACGACGGGTCGTCCGCTGGTGGAACGGAGATGGGGGAATTAAATCATGCAATTCCCTCGCACACTCCCCGAAATGCATCCTATAGAACACCGAAAGGCTGGCTACTCTACGCCTGTGCTCTAGGCTTTGGAGACCAACTCGAGTTAGATCAGGGTCATCAATCAGCCTCTTCGCACGTCTCTCCACTGAATCCAAAGTGGCCAGGTGACACTTAGCAGCACCAGCCCAAATGCAATTATTTGTACCTATTACTTGTTGTTATAGCGTCAATGTAAATACATGCTATTTGGTGACTTCACTAGGTAGGTTCAGCTCGCTGACAAACATATGGGCAGATGGACATCACCTTAGTTAACATCCTTTGGGTACCTACATAACTACATTGGGAGTAACCGATATAGCCCGAAGAATTGCAACACTTAAGAGGCAGTGGGCCGGGCACATTGCCCGTAGCACCGATGCTCGATGGTGTAGACGGGTTCTCGAGTGGCGACCACGCACCGGAAGACGCAGCGTGGGTAGGCCCCCGACAAGGTGGACCACTGATCTAGTGAAGTTCGCGGTAAGCCGTTGGATGCGGGAGGTGCAGGACCGGTCGTCGTGGACATCCTTGGGGAAGGCCTATATCCAGCAGTGGACGTCTTTCGGCTGAAATGATGACGATGGGTACATAACTCTGAAAACTAGTTTACGGAAGACAAATTTATGTCTAAAAGTGAAGACTTGAAGACTTCTTCTACGTTCTTTCTAATCTACTTGTGTAATTTAGAAGCTTAACGATTTCGAATCACAATAAATGATATATAATTTTATTCCTGTAAGTAGGTTTGCATAAAACCATTCAAAATCAAAAGTAATTTATTCAAATTAGGCTAAGAATCAGCACTTGTCAATATTACATAAGACAGTCCCCCAAAACGCTCACCTTTCGCCACTTCCTAGTGCTTTCTCTAGGAAGAAGAAGTGGCGGAAAAACTTCCCAGCAGCACAGCTATCTGCCTTTCATACGTCAATCAAATTTTAAAACTAGATGAGTTACTGACTACCCTGAAAGACCGAAATAAAAGCAAGAGGTCACAGTATCATTTAAAGTCTTGAAATAATATTAGTCAGATTATATGACGACTATGTAGATCGATGTCTGATATGGTCTTCTGAGGAAAGAACACAGGTTGAGTGGACCAGGCCAGTCAGTACACGCATTTATAAGAAATGCAATTCAACTCAAAACTTAACGCGCAACGATTCGATGAACAATGAAAGAAGGCCACATATATAGAAAGAAAGCCGATTACGATCATTATGTCAGATTTCAATTAGAAATCCACACTTAAAACAGTGCTAATTCAGAACAACGCATGCAGTCATCACACGCAATTTGTAAAATACCACACATTGGAAAGTAACAATAAAATAAATACCAATCCAACCATCTGATAGGCACTAGTTGCCGCACTGTGAAATAAATGCATTGAATACCTAATTCTATTTACTTCGATGCAAGCATGTCCAAAGACCAAAGTTATTTGAAATTTCAATTTTAATGCAACGAAAACGAAGTGAAATTTCCAACAATACATCATGTGTCGCAGAGAATTGAACTGTAGCAGAATGCAGATAAGGTGCATTACGATTATGACAGTGTGCGTTTGTAATCAGCTGGTCGACTGCGCAGGAGCATCTGAGTCAGTATTGGCGCGAACGCAGCGCGCGCTCGCTGGCCCTCGCGCACTGATTTTCTACCCTTTTCTAAGAACGCACGTAATCATTTACGTAAATCAATCAATAATATTACCTGCTTAGTTAAGTTTAAAATTCAATTAAAGAAAATCCATTTGGAGGTGTGCATAGCATAAGAGGATTTATTAAACTGGTAAGTGCATTGTATGCATTTTTAATGCATTTTTTTAGTGTTGGAAATTTTTGGCGCGAAATTTTTATCGAAGTATTTACATCGTTATCATTGTGATTTCTATTGACATGTGTTATCTGAAGTCTGTTCGACTATTTAAGAAAACCGTTGAGTAAGTTTACTGAAAATTACTGAAAAATTTTCGGAAATTTTGAAAATTTTCGCACCAAATTTGTGACGTCACGATTGCCCTTAATTGGTTCTAATAAAATCTATCCTGATTCGTCTATACATCAAAACTGTAAATTATCACTGAAAAATACTGAAAAAACTCCTTAAAATTGTCATAAATTCTCGTGTTCAAAAAAGGAAAGAAAGCTTATCAATATTATTTTTCATGTGTCGCCATTTTGAATGCAATTGAGTAGGTATGAAAGTGTTGTCATGAAATCGAAGTCACTAGAACAATGCAACAATCACGTCACGCGATATTGCGTTGCGCATTTTTATATGCCATTTCTTATCAATACGATAATAAGTAAAAGTGTCTGAAAGAAAAACAAAAGGAATTTTTATTCATCTATTTTGACGCCATATTGAACAATAATTATGTTATTTTCATGAAAAAAAAAAATATCTGTAGGTATTATATACACGTCATTTTCGCGCCGTTTAGGATTGTGAACTTCAGAAAACATCCTCATCATCAACCTTTTAACGTCCCACTGCTGGGCTCAGGTCTCCTCTCATATAGAGAAGGATTGAGCGTAATCACCACGCTTGCTCAATGCGGGTTGGCGATATCAGACCCAAAGTCCAGGTTTCCTCAACATGTTTTCCTTCACCTTCAGTCATTGGTGTCCAAGATATACTTAGAAAGTACATATATATACATTGGTACTTGCCTGATCTGGAATCGAACCCGCGTCCTCATACTTGAGAGGCTGGTGTTTTAACCACTAGGCCACCACGACTTATACAGAAAGCATCGTATACTGCAAATTAATTTTTAAGGCTTTTTTTTTAAAGCGTGGCTGTCACATCCCCTGTTATAAAGGCTGGTGCTGACTTGGACCATAGGATTAAGATATGCCTTGTATTTCTTAAAAGCAGATAAATTGCGGCTTATTTAATTAATGCCATTAATCATATCGCTGTCAGTCTTTTGGGACTTTACCTATTGATAGCGATTCGGACGAATGTTTTGATGCCATAATTGATTCTTCTTTCCTTCTTATATTTCTAGCGTTTTCACCGGTCATCATCATCATCATCATCTCACCGTTAATTCCAGTCGCATCCGAAGCTTTTCAGCTTTGGAGTCTGAGGTCCGCTTTACCAGTTTAATTGCTGATTTTGGCTAAAATTCGATATTTTCCGTGAATCGACTGCCATGTGACCTCCACAACCCGAAGGCGATATCGAAGCATTGCAGTTATATCCAATTGTTGGACTTCTTTTTTTGCTAGCGTTTTCACCCGTATAAGTCTCAATCCCGTGGCATTCGAATAAAAATCCTCCTATATGTTAATACTCGTTATAAAGCAACTATGTGCCAAATTTTACCCACCCCATTCAGTAATTTTTACGTGAAAGAGTAAACAAACTTTCATCCCAACTTTCACGTTATAATTTTAAGTGGGATTGTCATCCATACTATCCATACTAATATTATGAATGCGAAAGTAACTCTGTCTATCTGTCTGTCTGTCTGTTACGCTTTCCCGCTTAAACCTCTTAACCGATTTTGATGAAATTTGGCATAGACAATCTTTAGACCCTGAGAAAGAACATAGGCTACCTTTTATCCCGGAAAAATTTGATATTCCCGAGGGAAATCTAAAAAGCGCGATATAACCTAATTCCACGCGGGCGAAGCCGCGGGCGGAAAGCTAGTACATTATATGTCATACATCATACACATGTCATTATGTAAATATTGACTTGTTCGAAAAAAAAAATAGGTAGAAAAAAATCAAAGCCTTTATTACAAACAAACCAGGTACTCTCCTTCCTCCTCCTCAAGTCGTTCTCCTCATTACTGAGGGTCGTGATGTCCCTGTGGAATTATCCTCTTCTTTACAATAGTTCAGTATCTGTTATGATCCCTGGCCGCGAGTATAGCATCATGCAGGCTGGTGTCCAGAGATGAATGAATTTGGTCAGTCCACCTTATTAGCACTTATACTTAGCCCTTAACACTAGCTTATTACCTTATGAGTAACCATCAGATGTTCGAGGTTGTCTTCATCCTTTCAGGCAATATGGCCAAAATATTCTAAAATTCTTCGAAGGCAGACAGAGGAGAGTCTTATTGTGACACCTAGCTCTCGAAGGTACTTTAGACTTGTCGAAGGGTCGGTCAGTAACCGTGCCGCCGACGGCGCGCTGGCCGGAGGAGGAGGGAAGCCGAGGTCGATCCGCTTCCTCCATAAGGAGAGGCCGACGGGCCGAGGATCGGGGGAGTCCGACGTCCGTCACTAGGGCCGGAGTAGGCGTGTAGTGGCTGTTCCTACACGCCTACCTGAGTGAAGGAGAGGAGGAAGAGGGACCCGCCGATCTCGCGCGCGGCGGGTTAAGGCCTGCCGGGGACGCGGTGAATGCAAACTAGGCCCCGTACCCCCGGCAAGAGGCAAGAAGAGGAACGCTCCAGTGGGTTTAGCCGGTGAGAGCCCGGCACACCCTCCGTCGACCCTCAGACGGAGGACGGTCTGGTAGAGATTCCCACTGAATAAAAAAAAAAAAAGGGTCGGTCAGTAAGTAAGGTGAAGTCGCCAACAATACAAACAGTAGGTTCCTCTGGTAAAGATCAGGCAAAAAATTCAACGGACGTTTTCAAAATCACATTTTTTTAAAATTATTATAAACTAGTGCTTGACTGCAATCCCGCCTGATGGTAAGCAGTGATGCAATCGTTGATGGTAAAGCGCACTAGTTTATTAAGCCTATTCACTTAAGAAGCTTAGGAATAGGAAGGATGACGGTAGTTGAGCGAGGTGATGCAATGTTAAACCCAAGATCAACACGACCAAACGATGCTGCGTTAGAGGAAGATCGATCTGGAGACTCTCCACGACCAAACTCCCGACACAACAACATTTGGCGTATCGTACCCGCCACACATCGCAACACAACTGCTCAGACCCGTCCTCCGTACGGCTTGAATCGCTTGGCGGCAAGACTTTGTCTGGTGGGTGGTAACTTCTACCGGCAGCCGATGTTATGGCCTACCACCGAGCAAATTGTTACAAATTATTTGATTACATCATTCATGTTAAATTTAACCAAGTGTGATTAGAAAGTAGATTAGGATAAAAAAGATAAGGGATTAGCTATGTAATGAGAAGTGTTTTTATGTTATTTTTTTTTTTGTAATATGTACGCACAGAAGTCCACAAAGTTGATGACACGCGGCTTATCTTGATAATACGTGCTGATTGAATCGTAGCGTGCATAATTAACAAATTGAAGGATTGTTGGCTATTAATCTATAATAAAATATATATTTTTTTATATATTATAAACTAGCGCTTGACCGCAATCCTGCCTGATGGTAAGCAGTGGCGCAATCGTTGATGGTAAAGCGCACTAGTTTATTAAGAGCCTATTCACTCCAGCCTTGAAGACACTCAAATTGTAGTCCGACGGAAACACCGCCGCTGGCAAATTATTCCAGTCCCTCGATGTACGCGGTATAAAGGAGGAGGCGAAACGCTTCGTCCGGATCGTAGAGGTGTTAACAACGTAAGGGTGGAAACCAGCCGTAAGACGGGTCGTCCGCTGGTGGAACGGAGATGGGGGAATTAAATCATGGAATTCCATCGCATACTATTTTAGATACAATCGAGTGTGGCCGCGTTATTGTTTTTTTAACACCCTTGCTCGTAAAGCTGATGTAATTCCACCGGTTTTAAATATGTAAAGCAGGCCACAACAAACGCGTGTTTTATCAAAGCAAATAGTTAAGTTATAGTCCATAACAGCATTATTTTCCATAACAGCATTATTTTCCATTTCAAGTAATTATGGAACTGATCGCCGCCGCACGGCTCGCGCTGCGCGCTGTTCCATATTTGAAATGGCAAATAATAATACTAATGGAGGGAAAGCAACAGTGTGCATTCACAGATTGAGTTTATTTAAAATGAACAAAATATAAAATACTTCTATTTCTGTTTCCTCGCAAGTGTGTTAAAAAACGTCGTACGATATACGTGCGTATTGGTTATAACATGCTCGGCTCAATTACACCCTCGCCTTCGGCTCGGGCTGAAATTCCGCCTCGCATGTTATAACCATCATTACGCACTAATATCGTAATGTACTATAAATGCGAGTTTCATCATAATTTATATCAATGCATTTTTTTTTATTATTATAAACTTGTGCTTGACTGCAATCCCACCTGATGGTGATGATGATGATGTTCCCGACCGATTTCGGCCACGGCGACCACTTCGACTCCTAGCCGATGATTTGGCGCTCATGCGCCCGAAGATTGCTTATGTAGTCTACCTTGACGGCGAAACTTCGTGCACACTGAGGGCACGTAAGCACGCCGTCGACGTAGTTGTATGTGATGGCAGCAGGTGGGCGACCCTTTAATTGGTCGCGTTTGGCATCGAGGTCAGCTGTGCGCTGCTCCTCAAACTCGCGTACTTGTCCGTACACCATTCTGCACCATTCTGACCGTTTTGCTGCCAAACGCTCCCATTCAGAGGGTTCTATATTGCATCTCTTCATGTGTCGTTTTAAGACATCCTTGAACCGGAGGAGTACCTGATGGTAAGCAAAGATACAATCGTTGACAGTAAAGCGCGCTAGTTTAATAAGAGTCATTCACTCAAAAAAAAAAGAACAGAGTGAATACGAAGGAAGACGGCAGTTGAGCGAGGTGATGCAATTTTATACCCGACAGCATGACTAACGATGCTGCGCCAGAGGGAGATTAATCTGGAAACCCTCCATGATCAAACTCTCGACACAACTGCCCAGACCCGTCCTCCGTACGACTTCACCAGACATCATGCCGGAACACGAAGAATCGCTTGGCGGCAAGGCTTTGTCTGGTGGGTGGTAACTTCTGCCGGCAGCCGATGTTATGGCCTACCACCGAAAATAATTATTAAACTAGAATATAATAAACAAATCTCCATGTTCTGTCCTTTTGTAAAAACCATGCAAAGGATGGGGTCGAAAATATTCGAAGATATATGAAATCCACATACCGGTGCCCACGTGATAAATAATAACCCATTTCTTCTAATACAGAGGAGCCCTAGGGCCAAGCAGTAGGGGAACATTATAAAATAGACAATTAAAAAAAAAGAACGTTGCTACACATTAGGAATTGCTTCTGTGTCTTTAGTGCGTTTACAAGCATATAAATTCACATGTACAAACATCTAGACCCGACAAACAGACATTCAAGAAACGAATAGTGGAAACTATAGACGCAAACAAGTGACAAGCAGTTTTTCTTTTTTTTTTCTTCTATTTTCTGCTATGAATGTCCAACTTTATTTGTTTTAAGTTTATTTTGTTGTATAACCGTATATTATTAATTTTTAATTGGAACTATTTGGCATTAGTCTGTTTGCATGCTTTATAATTATAATATACATTCCAGTTTCACAGGGAAACCTATAATAAATTGGCCATAAAAAATGTAATAGTCATATTTTGTAAAATATATTATGTATCGCTGCTGGTTACCTAAATAAAAAGGAGGTTCGTGTCTCTTCAGTGGGAATCCTAAAGTTCATTATGCTATAGGCTTTCAAAGGTTTTATACTCAAGAAGTAACATGTAATAATATAGTACATTACGATATTAGTGCGTAATGATGGTTATAACATGCGAGGCGGAATTTCAGCCCGAGCCGTAGGCGAGGGTGTAATTGAGCCGAGCATGTTATAACCAATACGCACGTATATCGTACGACGTTTTTTAACACACTTGCGAGGAAACAGAAAAAAAGTATTTTATATTTTGTTAATTTTAAATAAACTCAATCTGTAAATGCACACTGTTGCTTTCCCGCCATTAGTATTATTATTTGCCATTTCAAATATGGAACAGCGCGAGCCGTGCGGCGGCGATCAGTTCCATAATTACTTGAAATGGAAAATAATGCTGTTATGGAATTTGTATGGACTATAACTTAACTATTTGCTTTGATAACACACGCGTTTGTTATGGCCCGCTTTACATATTTAGAACCGGTGGAATTACATCAGCTTTACGAGCAAGGGTGTTAAAAAAGAAGTAACATGCAATATGTAATATTTGTCCATAATAACATTGTAGGTATTAGCTGCATACATCACTATTTTTGATAATGTCATCTATGTAGATAAAGGCTTGTGACTAAAAAATAACAGCCGCACACGTCAATCGATCAGCTTAAGAGAGGACTCTAGTGCCGAGGAATTTGAGAAATAGGTATTTGAAAAAACCATTGCCGTCGCGCCGCTTTCAACTTTTCCCCGTAAAGTGCGAAAGGGATAGTTGCACCTCAGGCTGATTTTACCTACAAAAACGTTGACCAAAAGATGTTTCGTATTCCGCTGTTTTCTTTTTCAAAACACGACAGATCTCAATTATTTTCATACCAAAATTTAGAGGATGAGTATACCTATGCCTCTATTATTTTCTTTTTTGTCAAAAACTTACACATTTGTGTAATAGTCGTCTAAACATCGCGATAAAAATGGGTTATTTTTCGGGATTTTGAAACATCATATTTCTTTTATTAATTAAGTTTTCGAAAAAATCAAACAATAGTTGCGCGTATAATCAAGGTGTGAAATTATAGACAAAAATCATTGCTCTAAAAGCGTCATCCACGAAGAACAACAGGGGAATACGTTTGAATGGAGAAAACGCCACTGGAGTCCCCGTTACGCTTGCTGCGGCTGGTATGTATATTTACATATAGAAACAGGGTTCCGTGCCTCGGAAAGCATGTGAAGCCGTTGGTCCCGGCTATCAATATATCTAATAAATCATTCGTAAATTTTGACAGTCCTCACGGGTTGTCAGAAGTCCGAATGTCTGACCACCAGTCTTACCAAGGGGTATCGTACTGCTCAGTAACTGGCTTGTGGTGGTCAGACCGGAGTGGCCATTCGACCATTGCCCTGAAAGCCAACATAACGCCTGCCATCGCTCCGATTCAGCCGGATCTATGCAGCAGAGTCTTTAAAAATTGAACCTCTCGAATTCGTGCCACCATACAAAGCCGCGGCGGACATTTGAACGATGTTATATTCCATCCATAAAGTCATAAACGCGCCATTCTGATAAAAAAAAAAAATCGTTAATATCTCACACACATCTTGTTTTATTCAATTTTAACATCGACCCGTCCCTGCTAAAAGACCCTTTAGATTGCAAAAGTCTTGGCATAAGAAACTTGTAGGTAGATAAAGTCTATTTCTGTTGCATACATATTTCTTACAATGCAATCATTTTTTGGTTATCAGTTTTATCAAATAATACCAAATTTTATCGGTTTTAGATAGCGAGCTTAGTGTCCTTTATTAAAAGTCTTATCATATCCTTACAGGTAGGTATTTAAAAGCAACTTAGGCATAAAACCGAACTGATTGAGGTTTTAAATTTAAACAATTTTGTTATTGTGCAGAAATTAATTAATCAGATGACTAACAGTAAATAAAGGAAGAAACAACACAGCACATATTGTAATTTCTTTCCTCCATTATCCATTACCCAGACACCGGAAGACGCAGCGTTGGTAGGCCCCCGACAAGGTGGACCAATGACTTGGTGAAGGTCGCGGGAAACTGCTGGATGCGGGAGATATTGGGCCGGTCGTCGTGGAGATCCCTGGGGCAGGCCTATTTCCAGTAGTGGACGTCTATCGGTTGAAATGATGATGATGATGATTTTCCCCAGGCAGCTGCCACCACTTACCTATTGACGCCATTTTGCGTCCTAAGGTCGGTATTACAGAACGTCACTCAAAGCTTGAGCTCTACTTAAGTCTCGTTTGAAGCCTTTTGATTGGTTACAACTAGTTTTAAGTAATGTTTAAACACAGATCAATGCTTGAGTTTTCTTCTGGAATACGGACCTAAATATGATCTAATGAAAAATCCACCCATGCAACTTTTCTAATAACTATTTATTGTAAAGTCCTTCATAAGGCCTTTTTGCAATGTGTCTGAACACAAACTGAGTCAACATTGAAAAATAAATCATTATTGAATCTATTCATCGACGTTGAATTTACCTCACAAAATATTAACAAATCAGGTCAAATAATGTCTATTCACTCAAAAAACTGAGTGTGTGTGTGTGTGGAAGGAAGACAGCAAATCAGCGAGTTGATGCAATGTTAAACCCATCAACATGACTAACGATGCTGCACCAGAAGGAGATTGATCTGGAGACCCTCCACTACCAAACTCCCGACACTAGAACATTTGGCGCATCGTACCCGACATACCTTGCAACACAACTGCTCAGACCCGTCCTCCGCACTGCTTCATAAGATATTATGCCAGAACACGAGGAATCTATTCTATTCTATTCTGATGTTTGGATTGTATAAAATGTGGGATTGCGGTCAAGCACTAGATTATAATTATAGAATCATCATCATCATCATCAACCTTTTTATCGTCCCACTGCTGGGCACAGGTCTCTTCTCATACAGAGAAGGATTGATACGTAAAACTTTAGAAAAGTTACATTGGTACTTGCCTGACCTGGAATCGAACCCGCGCACTCATACTTGAGAGGCTGGTGTTTTAACTAATAAGCCACCATGACATGAAAAAACAAATGGTATGATGATAAGGACGATCTTTTACAATCTTTTCAAAAGCCAAATCCATGTTTCTCCCTAACTTTGTGGTAGATCAAGTACTGATTAGATTAGATTGTCCTAAAATTGTGTACCTGCTTATTCACTTTTATTGCATTGTACTTCAGCACTGCATTTATCTCTAAACTGCACGTTGCAAGTAACTGACATTATCTTTATTGATCCGTTTTTTATCACGATCCGACTCTTGTTATATCATAAAACAGTCGCATTATCATAATTAAGCCCCTCCCCCACTCCGCTTCTGTGAAGGGGATGATAAATATTCTTTGTAGGTTAATACCAAAAGAAGGCTAGGTAAATGATTCACCTTTGCCAAATTGTACCAATATCACACCAATTACTTTATACTTAATTCTCCTACAGTAAGATTGATTTTCGCCTGGCAAAGGGCTTAGACGCTTTAGCTAGGCACAAATCCTGACTCTGGGTTGTTCATCATCATCATCATCCTTTTTATGGTCCCACTGCAGGGCACAGGTCTTCTCTCATACAGAGAAGAATTGAGGGTAATCATCAAGCTTGCTCAATGCGGGTTGGCGATTTCAGACTGAAAGTCCAGGTTTCTTCAAGATGGTTTTCCTTTACTCTGGGCAAATAATTTCTGGAGCATCCCCTGCCTAGCCTTTTCCCAATATGTTTGGGTCTGCTTCCAGTATAAACGGGTGTAGCTGAAAACCAGTATTGTCCATGACTGACCAGAATTGTAGATACCCTATCTGACCCCACAACGCAGTGACTGGGTAATATGACACCCTTTGGTAAAACTGCAGGGTAATTACGTAACACACTATCAATAGCAATAGGTTTCATTTTGACAGTTCAACAACATTCATTACGTAATTTGCATTATTAAGCGGACACATTTTCGAACAACATGGATGCAATGGAGAAGCAATAAGCTTCGAAATGATTTCAACTGATAGTAATAATATGCTACGCAATTAGGGTGCTGGTTGGCAGACTTTAGGGTGTCTAAAGTCCTGTAGCGACAAAAAAAAAGATACATAAGAAATATGTACATATGACAGTAACAACTTATTAGTTACTAGCTTTCCGCCCGCGGCTTCTCCCGCGTGGAATTCGGTTTTTTTTTATAAGTTAGGTATAAACCAGCGCTTGACCGCAATCCCGCCTGATGGTAAGCAGTGATGCGATTATTGATGGTAAAGCGCGCTAGTTTATTATGAGCCTGTTCACTCTAGCCTTGAAGACACTCAAATTGTAATGTGACGGAAACACCGTCGCTGGCAAATTGTTCCAGTCCCTCGATGTACGCGGTATAAAAGAGGAAGCGAAACACTTCGTCCGGGTCGCAGTGGTGTCAACAACGTAAGGGTGGAAACTCGCCGTACGACGGGTCGTCCGATGGTGGAACGGAGATGGGGGAATTAAATCATGCAATTCCCTTGCACACTCACCAGAATGCAACCTATAGAAGACCAAAAGGCTACTCTACGCCTGTGCTCCAGGCTTTGGAGACCGTTTCGAGTTAAGTCTGGGTCGCCAATCAGCCTCTTCGCACGCCTCTCCACTGAATCTAAAGTATCCAGGTGACATTTCGCAGCACCAGCTCAAATGTGGCTGCAGTACTCGGGTGCTCGGGAACATCATTTTTTTTTTCAATAAAAGGTAGCCTATGTCTTTTCTCAGGATCTAAAGATTGTCGGTGCCAAATTTCATCAACATCGATTTAGAGGTTTAAAAAGCGGGAAAGCGTAACAGACAGAGTTACTTTCGCATTTATAATATTAGTATGGATGTATTAGCTATTGCTAATATGCCTAATAAGAGTAGATGTCATGTCACTATGTCTTCGGTGGTCTTAGATATGCGGTTTCCTCACAATGTTTTCCTCACGGTTTTGAGAGCAGTGATCAAATTATTTACACAAAGGTCGCCTGGACTCGAACCCATGACCTCAACTGAAAAGTCGGAGTTGTTACCACTAGGCTCATCAAGTGTTTTGCTCCTGCAGTGGCATAAAAATAAGAGGTCCAAGTAGTATCTCGAGATCTCTCTTAGATACTCTGAGCGGTTTTCAAACGGTAACCCAACGTGGTAATACCGCTCCATTAGCAACGGGATCTCTGGTTCCTGGAATTAGCTTACGGGTAAGATGGCATACGCTGCAGTTAGCTAATAATTATCTAGTAAAGCGTAGGGAGGCCTCCAACATAACAATTAAAAATGGGGCATATAATTAAAAGAAAAAAACGTGATAATTTAATCCATACTAATATTATAAATGCGAAAGTAACTCTGTCTGTCTGTCTGTCTGTTACGCTTTCCCGCTTCTCCTCTCAACCGATTTTGATGAAATTTGGCACAGACAATCTTTAGACTCTGAGAAAGAACATAGGCTACCTTTTATCCCGGAAAAAATTGATGTTCCCAGAGGAAATCTAAAAAGCGCGATATAACCGAACTCCACGCGGGCGTAATTTTTACTTTGTTCTAGAATATTCAAATCTTCACTTATTCTTAGCTAAATAGCTAGAATTGCATGACTTATTCCTCCATCTCCGTTTCATCATAGGACGACGCGTCACACGGCCAGTATCCACCCTTACGTTGTTCATACCACTACGATCCGAACGAATCGTTTCGCCTCGTCTTTTATACCGCCTACTTTGAAGGACTGGAACAATTTGCCAGCGGCGCTCTTTCCGTTTGACTACAATTGAAGTGTCTCAGTGTCAAGGCTAAAGCGAATAGGCTCTTAATAAACTAGCGCGCTTTACCATCAACGATTGCATCACTGCTTAACAAAAGGCGGGATTGCGGTTAAGCACTAGACAATACAATGTCGTGGTGGCCTAGTGGTTAAAACACCAGCCTCTCAAGTATGAGTGCTCGGGTTCGATTCCAGATCAGGCAAGTACCAATGAAACTTTTCTAAAGTTATATGTACTTTCTAAGTATATCTTGGACACCAATGACTGAAGGTGAAGGAAAACATCTTGAGGAAACCTGGACTTTATAAATCTGAAATCGCCAACCCGCATTGAGCAAGCGTGGTGATTACGCTCCATCCTTCTCTGTATGAGAGGAGACCTGTGCCCAGCAGTGGGACGATAAAAGGTTGATGATGATGATGACTATTCTCACGATTCTTTTATTTATACGAAAAACGTATCATCTCGGAAAAAATAGCTGTTAGTAAAATTAAATCTATGGTAATTAGCATTACTTTTTTACCGCCGATATGTGTATTTGAAATTTGAATTATTTTAAAGCATATTGCTATTCCACTGCTCCATATGTCTGTAAAATGTGTCTGCTTAACAACGAAAATAACGGTTGATGATAACTAGTTAAAAAAAAAAAAACAAATATAGGCAATCAACCTTCACTGACACTATTAAAAAATAAATCTCACAATTAGCCCAATTACTCCCCAATCCTTTCACAGAGCACCATCCTTTACCCAAAACAATTAAAAATCCCAATATAAGATCATTCCCGGAAATCCAAGTGTTGGTTCAACGTCCTCCTAGAGCGAGATGCGTACGCGCAACAAAACAAACAAGTTTCCCTGAGACAGATGTGTTGGTGTCTTGGTGATGATCTAACTTCATGCAAGTTCATTGGACCCGTTTGAGCGTTACTTGTCCAAACTTTTTATTAACAGAATAGTTTGTTGTAGTGATTTTTATTGTTTATATCCTTTGTGGGGTGCTGTTGTGATGGGTCGAGTTATTGGGGTCTGTGGTGCTTCCGATGTGGGTGAAGAAGATTTTGAAGGCATGCAGTAATAGTATTATTTTGAAGCTTATAAGGATACGCTTGTTAATGGCAAAGGAATTAAGAGAGTGAATGTAAGTTGAATGAAACTAATGATACAAACTAGAGCAGTGGTGACCTTTTATTGCGAGGTCGCAACACTGCGTTGCGGCGTCGCATTGTAAAAATCGACGACGCCGCACAACGCATCGTGAAAATTATCGATGCGCTGACGTAACGAACAAATCTGCAATGCGACGACGTGCTACCTCTTAGGTCCGTATTACAGAACGTATCTCAAAACTCAAACTCTACTTAAGTTTCGTTTCAAGCCATTTGATTGGTTGAAACTAGTTTTAAGTAATCCTTAAACAGAGATCAATGCTTGAGTTTTCTTCTGGAATACGGACCTTAGTGTCCACATTGAATGAGGTGCGCCCGTTTCATGATGGCGGATTACGATATCGATTACCTGATATCCTTAGTTCAGGAACATACCGTGCTTTGGGGCAAAAGTATATCAGACTACAAAGACACTAGAAACTGAACTGATGGTTAGCATCTTGTCGTACGATATCGAAAGCGAAGAATTTTTGCGTTGCGTCATCGCATTGTATTGCTGTGCGACGTCGTTTTTGCGATACGACGCCGCAACGCAGTATTGTGGCCTTGCCCTTGTAATGGCTATGATTTACGGATCGTGGGTTCTTAACCAAAGAGGTGTTTTATTTTGTATACATTGTAATTCGATTTCGCCTCCGCTTTTATACCGCGTACATCGAGGGACTGGAACAGTTTGCCAGCGGCGGTGTTTTCGCATGCACTACACCATCAACGATTGCATCACTGCTTACCATCAGGCGGGATTGTGGTGAAGCACTAGTTTATAACTTATAGGAAAAAGATCAAGTTCAGTTACTTTTGCCATGTTTGGTCCGTAGATTGTGAACATACCAAGACTCTTCCGTGCCTCGAAAAGCACGTTACGCTGCATGAGAAGCCCAACCAGTCTTACCAAGAGGTACTTATAATGTTTCTCAGAAACTGCGTTGTAGAGGTCAGACAAGCAATCACTCCATGTAAGCTGTGTACGGAAAGTCTGGAAGCCAACCCCAATATGGTTGGAAAGTAAAAGACAGATGATGACACATTTAGCATTTTAATTAATTTCGTAACCAGCATAGCAGTCGTGGTGGCCTAGTGGAATCGTGGTGGCCTAGTGGCTAAAACAGCAGCCTCTCAAGTATGAGTGTGCGGGTTCGATTCCAGGTCAGGCAAGTATCAATGTAACTTTTTTAAGTTATATGTACCTACTAACTAATTACAAGGTGAAGGAAAGTATCTTGAGGTAACCTGGTCTTTAAGTCTGAAATCGCCAACCCGCATTGAGCAAGCGTGGTGATTACGCTCAATCCTTCTCTGTATGAGATGGTCTGTGCGCAGTAGTGGGACGATAAAAAAGGTTGATGATGATGATACAAAGGTATAAAGAAGAAACTGCTAATGTTTTCATTTTAGAAGATTTTTTTAATCACAATTTTAATTAAGTATCTAATCAAGTACCTACATTCACATAATATAATTATTATGTAAAGCAAAATGGTTTCAAATTAAATATATGAACACTTGTGTGCTGAAGAAAACAGATAAGCAATACTCGGTGCATTACTAATCTTATCAATATATCACAGTCCAAAATGGATTTACTTGCATTTAATTTTGAAGTAATAAAATACTAGATGTTTATCGTAATTGCGTAACACACTACTATTCTAAATTTGAATCTTTGGAAGCATATTGCTGATCCATTGCAAATTGCGTAACACAACTATTATTCTAAATTTGAATCTTTTTGAAGCATATTGCTGATCCATTGCAAATTTTCGAAAAACATGTCTGCCTAAATACGGAAACAACGCAATGAATGTTGTTGAACTGTCAAAATGAAACCTTTTGTAACTGATTCTACATTTCCTCTGCTGTACGAAATATTACTTCGTTTTTGTTTAGTATTAGCTTCCGTTTTTTTTCTTTTTGCTTCATATATGTTAAAATGAATCAAACTCTAGTTTACGATATATTCTTAGACCTACCAAATAAAAAAAAGCGAGAATGCTACACAAAAAAAAGAAAATTATAAAAATCGGTCAAGGCGTTTCGTTTCGGAGGAATTCGTTTGGTAAACGCATTGACTATACTTGTATTTTTGAGACTTCATAATGTCTTCTAAAATTCTGACAGCCTCCGTGGCGTAGTGGTAGCAAACGTGGCCGCTGCACAAGCAGGCGCGGGTTTGACCCCCGTGCAGTGGAAATATTTGCATGAAATATGAATATTAGCTTGTAATCCCAAAAGGGCTTCAGCTCAGCATAATGTCAGATGACAACAAGGTGTGCCATCTGACGCTGATTTTCAGCTGCAACCAATTTGTTTAGTTTTACACAATAACTGAGGCGCGGGTTCGATCCCCGCGCTGTGCAAATATTTGTATGCATGAATATGAATATTTGCACTGGTCTGGTCGTGCCTCGGAAAGCACGTTAAGCCGTTGGTCCCGGTTGCCATACGAACATCTAATGGCAGTCGCTACGGGTTGTTGGAGCCCTCAAAAGTCCAACAATTGGTCTAACTGCAAAGCTTCGATATCGGCTTCGGGTTGTGGAGGTCAGACGGCAGTCGCTTCAGGGAAAATACCGAAGTTTAGCCAGAATCAGCAGTTAGACTGGTAAAATCGGACCCCAGACTTCAAAGTTCAAAAAGCTTCGGAACTGGGATTTACACTGAGATGATGATGATGATAATGTCTGGATCTTAATTTTTTTTAGGAAACCACAACATACAGCAGAAAATTATAATTTCTTGATGAGGAACAATATGTCAAAACGACTGTCAAAGATTCATAATGACAGCCGGGACCGAGAGTTTATCGTGCTTCACGAGGTATGGAAGGGTAGTTAACTATCGTCAGTATACAGAGACTCTATGACATGCAGATTTTGGGTTAGACTTGGTGGTAGGCCTTAATATCGGCTGCCAGCAGAAGTTACCACCCACCAGACAAAGTCTTCCAAAGTCTTCAAAGTCCAGAAAAGTCCAAGCGATTCGTCGTGTTCCGGCATGATGTCTGGTGAGGCCATACGGAGGATGGGTCTGAGCAGTTGTATTGCGATATGTGCTGGGTACGATGCGCCGAATGTTGTTGTGTCGGGAGTTTTGTCGTGGAGAGTCAATTGCCGTCTTCCTTCATGATTTATCATTAACGATTGCATCACTGTTTACCATCAGGCAGGATTGCGGTCAAGCACTAGTTTACAATTACAAAACAAAAAAAAAAAAAGGTTTCACAATATTTTCCGTTATTATTTGTAGTGACATTCGGTGCATTTTGGCTCTAATCTTTTTTAAAATTAACTATTGTATTACATCTTCGAGTCGACTAACTGCCAATGTTATGTACGCCATTATTGTCACATGCATCAAGCCATATATTAAATAGATTAAGTATTTTCTATGTTAAGTGTTTGTGATGTGGCAGTACTTTTTAAATCCATACTTCCATACTAATATTATAAATGCGAAAGTAACTCTGTCTGTCTGTCTGTCGATCTGTCTGTCTGTCTGTATGTCGGTCTGTCTGTCGGTCTGTCTGTCTGTCTGTCTGTCTGTCTGTTACTCTTTCCCGCTTAAACTCTTAACCGATTTTGATTAAATTTGGCACAGACAATCTTTAGACCCTGAGAAAGGACATAGGCTACCTTTGCCGAAAAAATTGATATTCCCGAGAGTAATCTAAAAAGCGAGATATAACCGAATTCCACGCGGGTGAAGCCGCGGGCGGAAAGCGAGTAAATATATAAATAGGACCTAGAGCTAAATATTCGAAGACATTATGACAGTTACTAATTCGCACTGGGCTCACATGCTGGCTACTCCCTCTCACCGACAAGTCCTATTTCCTGAAGTGGGAATGTTAGCTGATTATACTAATGTTAGCACCAGCATTGATCTACATTATGTCCAACGAAGTCTTCTTTTCTTATTGGTTTCCAATTTGTAGCTACTTCGAAACCAATTTGTAGCTTAAGGTAAAAAATCCTGTGCGTTACTGATAAAAGAGTTGTAGAACACGACTCTAATCATACTAAGTGATTTTTAAGTGGATTTAAATTCCGTTGTGAAGTTTTTAGATCAACTCCCGCGCCGACACTTTCATTTTCGTCAGGTAAAAAAGGGTAATTTTTTTGTCATTCTGAAGCTTATTTTGTGGTCATAGATAGGGAAAGGATGGTTTCTTTATGTTGAATACAGCTTCTTTGGGTAATTTGATAGTTTTGTTTTTCTATGGCGTAAAAGTCGTGGTGGCCTGTTGGTTAAAACACCAGCCTCTCAAGTATGAGTGTGCAGGTTCGATTCTAGGTCAGACAAGTACCAATGTAACTTTTCTAAGTTATATGTACTTTCTAAGCATATCTTGGACACCAATGACCGATTAAAAGGTGAAGGAAAACATCTTGAGGAAACCTGGACTTTAAGTCTGAAATCGCCAACCCGCATTGAGCAAGCGTGGTGATTACGCTCAATCCTTCTCTGTATGAGAGGAGACCTGTGTCCAGCAGTGGGATGATAAAAAGTTTGATGATGATGATGGCGCATATAGGGCAGGTAATAACGCGAAGCTTTTACTACTGCATTATCAAGTCAAAACGAAGTAAAAGACCCATCATGTAGCCGTCAACTACTCACTCTGTTCATTAAACTATACCATCGCCTAGCTCCATAAAGAATAGAGGTAAACAAACCAATTTAGGGTTATCACATCTCACTTTTTAGAAATCTCCTGTTATTTACATGATTATCGACTTATATATGCTAGCTATTGATTAACAATTCCTATTGCAGCATATTTCAATAGAATCACTAAAATAACGTGCATAATAACTTGGTATTTCGAAAACCATTAAAAAGTCGACATTAATTTTACGTGATAGCCCTACAAAAAAAGAAAGATGGATGACATCCAGGTATGTAACACATTTTGTGGAATTCAACCAATGAATAAAATTGAGGCATTTTTCAATACAATTTTGCGTATTTTAATTACTTTCAAATCAACCGCATAACACATGCATTGTAATATTTTCAAGTATGGACTAATTATAATATACAATTTATAAAAAAATTTAACCTGCTAGGAAATTAGCTTACATGTGTGTAATATTTCATTCAAGTCGGTTAAGCTACACAAATCATAAATATCTAAACATAAATAAACTGTTAAGATTAGTATGAAGTAGGATTGCTACTTTTATGAAAATCATCTATGTAGAAAAGGTTGTTAACATCTGTCTTTTAGGCGTTAACTACTTGTTGCCTAGCAACGGTTTGTTTACCTCTATTCTTTATCGAATTCGGCTCAAATATAAGTAACATTGCACAACAAAAATTATTTCCGGGAAGCGAATTTTATTTTTGATGTGAAAATTTGCTGTTTTGTGGTAGTGAGCAATGTAGCGCACATAAATCATTGTGCTATGTTTGGTGCATTTTTTCAGTAATTATAACTTTCAATACAAACAAATATAAAATACTATACACAAACAGTCTATATAAAAACTAAAGTTATACACCATTATTTTGCAGCGTCGGCATCGTACCTCGCGCAGTGTTAGGTATCCGGCCACGGAGTCGCCGAAAAATAACGCCTTTCGGTCAAAATTCTTGAGAAATGAATTTTTAAGTATCCTCAGTCTCTTCCGCACTCTTATCACACTAATCCCCCAGCCGTCACACAAGCGTATTCAATTCGGCGACCATTGTTTTGCTATTGTCTTTTACATTCATCATCAACCTTTTTTCGTCCCACTGCTGGGCACAGATCTGAGGAGAAGGATTGAGCGTAACCACCACGTTTGCTCAGTGCGGGTTGGCGATTTCAGACTTAAACCCCAGGTTACCTCAATATGTTGTCCTTCACCTTGTAATTAGTCATTGGTGTCCAAGATATATTTAGAAAGTACATACAAACGTACAAATGTTACATTCATACTTGCCTGCCCTGGAATCGAACCCCCACACTCATACTTGAGACGCTGGTGTTTAAACCATTAGGCCATCACGACTTTTATATTGTTGCGTCACAATTGGAAGATTTATAACGGTTTTGATACCAGTGGACATCCATACGTGCTTCTTGTCATTCTATATTTCTTGCGCTTCTTAGTCCGCAGTTTCCTTTGTCCCCACGTCAGCGTTTACATTAGAAATCCTTCAGCCCAGCACAAACACTGCATACGCCAAGGGAATCTGCAAATAGTTTCCCGAAGGCCGAACGTGCCTTATCGGCGCGCGCGCAACAAGGTCGATGCAAGTGCATGCCCAGGCACGCGCGGTGCGTTTTAGACTAACTAGGTGACGTCAGGGTTTACTGTTTAGAGTTGTAATAATAATTATGATGGATGGGTATTGTTTTCCTGATTGTTACACGTGTATTGTGGTTTTCTCGTGTCCGTCTTCCTGTATGTTACTATTGAAGTCTTCTTCATTTAGCCGATGTGTCAGAGGGTTCTCATCCAACCGCGTCTTAAAAATAAGATACGCGCATCTTGATATGGTTGATTGAATATATATTTTTTTCATTGAGACTTCGATGTGATCCTGAAAAGTAAAGCCAATTAATGTGAATAAATGTATTACAAAGACGCGAGATTTTTTTGTCTTATATGTTTTTTTACAGTTTGATAATTCAAACAAGTTTTCATAATTTCCAAATATCTTTTGGACAGTAATGACAGTCGATCGATTAGTTCAAGTTAAGCTTACTGCGGTTGGTTCGCGGATGGGCGACCTTTACTCACTAAGCTTCGTTCACTGGAAAGTCATCATCATCATCATCTCAGCGTTTATTCCGGTTGCATCCGCGGCTTTCGCGTTGGAGCCCGGGGTCCGCTTTCTTACTTAATTTCCTCCATTTCGCGCGATCTTTAGCATCCTGTGGTGTGAGATTGTTGGCACGCATGTCATCTCATACAACGTCA